>CAJNDT010000515.1:0-190977 GCA_905221615.1 Symbiodinium sp. CCMP2592 | reverse complement strand
TTCCTATATTCCAAGTGCCCCTCCGCATCGATAAAATTGATATTTCGTGCATCTATAGGGAGGTTTGTATCGATGATTACAGCGTTTCCTATACTCGATATCACTCGAAGCGCTGAAAACGTGCCAAGTACCCAAAATATCGATGCAACTGCAATTTATACGATATACCAGTTGTCTCCATTTTTACAATATCCTAGCCCGAAGTACCGAAAACACCATACTAGTATCACTTTCTATATCACATCCTAGATATTTCTCAAAGACACGTTCCGGAGCTTTTTCCCCGGAAAGGCTGGGAAGGCTCAGAGTTGGCGTGACACTAAGGTACACCACCAAGGCAATTGCCTTAGTAGACAAAAGCCTCCTCTCCTCCGTGGAGGTCTCTCCCGTAGGAGGTGTTCACCCTCAGCACATATGGCCGGGTGGAGGCGGGGACGAGGTGGCGAGCCAAAAACCACTCGCAAAAGGAACATTTGAGAAAGGCCCGTGGAGCACTACACTCGCAAGCGTCGTTTCGCTTAACCACTGTGGGTATTCTCAAAGACACGTTCCGGAGCTTTTTCCCCGGAAAGGCTGGGAAGGCTCAGAGTTGGCGTGACACTAAGGTACACCACCAAGGCAATTGCCTTAGTAGACAAAAGCCTCCTCTCCTCCGTGGAGGTCTCTCCCGTAGGAGGTGTTCACCCTCAGCACATATGGCCTCAGACTTCAGCCCGGTGTGAGGATGAAGCAGCAACGCCAACTCGCCCAATCGCCAACTCGCCCGATTGGGCTAGTTTCCTGGCAAAGCCACCCGCCAAAAAGAAGCAAGATGTTGTTGCAGGGCGGTGACGGGGGCGGGCAAAAGAAGCTGTATGAGAGTGGCCCGGGCGTCGTCAACATAGATGCGCGCCGTTGTTGCATCTTTCCACCTGCCTTGCACGACAGTGCGGCCTAGGCCAAAGCGTTGGTAGAAAGCCGTGGCGCCCCCTCGGCGAAGGCAGTAGGGGAGGTAGCTTTCGGGTGAAAGTCCCACGGCTTTGACCAAACAAGCAAATTCGTGGCGGAAGGTCGCCACCGAAAAGGAATAGAGATAATCACTCGGGCGTGCCCGGTCCATCAAAAATTGCAAAATAGCTACCAAGCTTTCTTCATGAAGTGAAAGGGATTGTTGAAGGCCTTTGGCAGTTTTAGCGTTAAGAATAGCAATGACCACCGTGCCATCTTGCGGGAAAAGACGAATGTGTACGCTGCGCAGGCTAAGGAGCTCCATGGTGCGCAAAAAGAAAGAGAAACCAATGAGCACCAACAGCGCCAAATCAAACCGCCCAATACGGGCTGCAGCCGCAGCCATGGCCTTTGCTCCCAGCCACGGGAGAGGACTGGTTCGTTGCGGCAAGTGTACCCGGTGCCAGTTCCGAAGGAACAGCTGGGCGGTTTGAAGGTGCGGTCTGCACCGAGGCAGGAACCGCTTGAGACCGCTAACGGTCCAGCCTGCTTGCGTAACATTGTCGCCCTCTTGGTAGAGGTGGTTAATGTATTCTGCCAGCTCATCATCCAAATCAGCCATAGAGCGGGGAAGCCTGCCCCGTAGGGCGCGTACATAAACGAAAAATGCCTGGACTGCTTGCTCGTATGAGCGCCTGGTCTTTTGTGTGATACCCAAAAAGCGGAGGTGGTCAGGACGGTTCAAACCTGCGGGACGCGCCATCGGAAAAGTTCCACTTGCTGATCGTCCACAGGGAGATGGGTAACACACCAGAAGCCAGGGTCAGCGCAGTCACACGTCGGCATATTCGATTCAGTCTTTTCGAGCTGCTTCGGCCCTTCCCCAGGACATAGAAAGTCACCAGGGAATCCACGATGCAGAAAAAGCGGTGGTTGTGCTGGGTAAGGTCACGGGTCCTTCGCCTGAGTTCTGCAAGGAACGCCGTGAGCTCCAGGACATTGATGTGCTGTGGCTGCTTCCATTTGTAGGAAAGCACATCCTTCCAGTGCCAGCGAAAGGCAGGGTATGGAGCTGGCCTCATACCAACCACATCCTGGCCTTTGTTGATCACTCGCACATCGCACCCTGTGTGTGGTACGTGTGCCTCAAGAGCCAGGCCAGGTGCTGAGCTTCATTCCCGGCATCCATGGTGTCCAAGAATTGCACCGTTTGAGTCACAGCCCAATCCACGGCGGCTCCGTCTTGAAGTCCCCTGGTCGCTCCTTTGAGCTGGTGGTGCATGAGCGATTCCAGGGTCATTGCCCGGCAGCCAAAGGGCTCCGAGTACCGAGCGCTCAGCTCATCATGCACTCCTTCCATGAAGACCAGGCAAAAGGCCCATGGGTACTCATCCTGGTTCTCGATGTCGATGTAGTCATAGCCCAAGATGGTCCCGGAGTGGCCATCACACGTAGGCTTGTGCAACACCGCATGTAGCGACGGTGAGTTGTGAACCACCGTCAACCACTCTTCTCGTTCTCCTCCGTGGCAACATAGGGAGAACGTGGACCACAACCAATCTCCTCCGTAGAGGGGCTCCATTTCCGGGAGATTCCATATGTAGGACGCCCAAGGGTGCTCAAGCGAGGCGAACCGCCCCCTTCGGTGGGCTTCAAGGAGGCCTTTCACAGCCCGCTTCGCCATGGCATTGGCCTGGCGAACCATCACTAGGTCTGGGCGCCGCAGGTTGTTGAAACCTTCTGGGTGATCTCTGTTGCGCAAAGCAGGTAGGCCTCGCTCCCATTCCCAACGGTCGTTCCAGAAGCCTTGGCCGCGCTGCTTGGAGAAGGTGTGGCGATCCGGGGACCAATGGGTCCACATGAGGTCCCCATCGGCTTCCAAATCGTCCAGTCGCTCCTTGCCCGGCTCCGTTTTGAAGTCCCACCGGTCGCCCTCGATCTGATAATCCAAGGGGAGCTGGACCTCAATGCCCTTTAAGCCCGCTGCCTTCGACATTGGGAAGTTCTTCCCTGCGAATCTGTCCCCGAACTTGGGAACATGCCACCACCGGCGGCAGCACTCTTCGTTGTGCTTGCGGGTGCACCGAAGGGTGCAGCACCTGAGTCCGCACTTCCTCGGGCAGCGATACGTCCGCCAGGCCGGTTGGTCGAGCAACGCGCCGCAACCAGCGCAAGTGCCCGGGTCCTCCAAAGGAAGGGGCAGCAGCAACGATTTTTCCTTGAAGGCCTTTGCCACCGAACAGCCTCCCCCGGTCGGCGAAGCATCAGTGCAGGAGATCTCCGGTGAGATCGGTGACGAAAGGTCCGTCTCGGCCAGGGGGAGGAGCAGGCTCATGCAGAGGACCTCGTCAAGGACGGGGCCCGGCAGGATAACTTGGGTTCCTTGCTTTGCCCAGTCCATTGTGGCATAAACCTCCTGTAGGACCGCTGAAAGCCGCCGCGAAGGCGGCCTTACCACACCAGTGGCGGAGGCAGAACTCATCCACCAACTCCATTGACATGAGCCCCAAACCGAGCTCCATGAGCTCGACCGTTTTATCATAAGCGTGCCGTAGCACATTCTCTTTTCCCAGAATTTCTCCTCCTTGGAGGGTACCCTGAAGGGCTCCGCTCAGTTGCTTCCCCAGGTTCCTTGGAAGCCCAAGCATTTCGCACGCGGTGATAAACTTCAAGTGGTTCTCTGAGGGCTGGCCGGCTTCGGCCTCGGCGATCTCCTTCTTGAGGTACCTCAGCTCATCAAAATTGTCGAGATAGAGCACCGTGAGGGGGCCCTCTGAAGGAAGGGGCCTGTCCTTGCTCACGTCCCCAAATGACGGGACCCTGGCGATCTCATACGAGATGTGTCGGATCGCTGCTGCTGCTTGGATGAGGGTGACTGCCGATGTCCAGCCCATTGGGACCACCGTGAGGCCTGGTCGCACCTCAATCCTTGCCGAAAGTCCCAAGGCATCGCCTCGGACCTTCTTTGCAAAACTGAAGTATGGTGCCCAAGCAGGGGGCATCCTGAACAAGTTGAAAGCGGAGTGCAGGTCCTCGCTGTCCAGAGTCAGATACGAGTCCTTCTCGGCCAGGATGGCGGTGAGCTGCCCCACATAAGGGAGCGAATCCTGGGCCCCCGGAAGGAGGCGCATCGCCTCGTTCGTCGGGCACAAAATCGAGATAAAGCGCTGCATCTCCACCGTCACTCCATCCTGGACCTTGTTCTTGGCAACACCTCCGGGCCCGTTTGTGATAAGGAAGCCCCGCCGGTCCACAGGGACGTCCTCATCCTTCACCGCAGTGAACATGCCTCGGTCGTAACCGGCCTTGACAATCTTGAACCATTCCTGGTCCGACGCCCTGACCCTCGACCCTCGGTGTCGCTCCGGAAGCTCCGTCTCCGGGAGGAGGTAGTCGGCAGGATTTTGGATCGCCTGCCTCAGATCCGGAGGCAGACACTCTTCGAGGCTCACAACGGCAGCAGACCCGGGGGAGGGCCATGCCTTGATCACCTTGTCTGCTTCCAAGTCGAGCATATGGTCGATGGGCTGGCCGTTGTAGTCGAACTTCTTTGCCTTAAGCTTTTTCACAGCCTCAGGGGCCGGTCCGACCGTTCCGCCTCGAGCGAGGAGGCGGTCAACTTGCGCGGCAATCTTCCCAATCACCCGCAGTTGTGCGTTGCCCAACACCCGTGGCATCGGGACGCAGACTGGACTCGCCCAGGCAGCACAGTAAAGGTAGTTCAGGACGGTCACGATGGCCCGAACCCAATGCACATTCTCCTTGGTGACCCCCCGAGGCGAAGGAAGGATCAGCCCAGGATGGATCGGGATGATGTCACCGTGCCGTGCCGCCCTGTCCCCAGAAGAGGTGGACTCGTCGCCCGGAGGCAGCCTTTCCGGGTTACAGTGCACTCTGGCGAAAGTTCCCAAAGCGGACTTGAGGGACAGGATGGCCTCCATGTACACCTTCCCGAGTTGGGCAATCTGGGGCTTCTTGTTGAGGACCGTCCTTGCCGCCATTCGTTCATTGAGAGGCCCTGGAACATATTCGACCAGTCGTTGGCATCGTCCTTCCCCGTGGGGAGTCCTTCGTCGTCGCTCTCTCCTAGCTCCCCGAGGTCAAAGTCAAGGACCCCATCCAGGAGCATCCCAGAAAGGTCGGCTTCTTCGGTGGCACCGCTCGAGGATACACTTGCTTCCCCTTCCTCGTCTCCACCATAGTCAGGGATCTCCTCCTTCACGGCGGTCTCCATCACTCCTGCGGCGCCTTCTCCTTGCCCTTGCCGTTCCTCTTGCCGCCCTGGTCCTTGCCTCCCTTCGGGTCCCCCTTCGGAGACTTGCCGTCGCCTTTCTCTCCGGCTTTCCCGGGTCCTTTCCCGCCCCCTTGGAGCTTCCTCATCCTGAGTTCGGCTCCCCATTCTTTGGAGGCGAGAACGGCCTCGCTCCTCTCCAGGAGTGCCGGTCCCTCCGGCTCCAAGAGCTCGATGAATTGAGCTCCTCGAGGGCCTTCAGATGCTGGGCGATGGTGTCCGCGGCTGCGTGCGGCCTTCCCGCCGCTATCTGGTCCAACGCCGCCGCGAGGGTCCTCATCTCCCGTAGGAGGCGCACCGGCAGGCCCCGCTGCCCCAGGACGGTCAGCACCCAGTTGGTCGCGACCGGCGGTGTCATGTTCGAGGTTGGTGTCAAGTCGCTCGGCCCTCCCTCCTTCCCCACCATTGCCTGCATTCGCTGCAGGAGTCTGGCGGCAAGTCTCCCCGGCTTCTTCAGCGAGTACTCCTGAAGCTGCAGCTGGATACTTGTTCCATTGTTGGAAGGGAGGGCCTCGCGAAAATCCTCCTCGCCACTGGAAGAGTCGGATCCCTGCACCACGCCACCATACGACACCTTGTGACCGGACCCAAAGGGTCCTCGGTCCTGGGCAGACCGAGCCCGGTCCCGATCCTCCGCCTTCCTCCTCTTCTTCTTCTTCTTCTTCTTTTTCTTCTTCTCGGAAGTGGAGGTCCCCGGCGTCGAATCGGAGCTGGAACGCTCCTCTGGGTCCCCTTCCACAGGAGTGCCAAACCATTGGCGTCCTCCAGGGGCAGACTGTGCTCGCCCGTGGGCGGAATTTTCCTCCTTTCTTCTCTTCTTCTTCTTCTTCTTCTTCCTTTTCTCCTCTTGAGAAGTCTCCCTCTTGAGGGGTCCTCCGCCATCTCCCTTCTCTTTCTTTTTCTTGCGACCCCTCGGCGTACCGAGCTCAGCTTCCAACTTGGAGAGCCCCTTCAAGGCGTCGTCCTCCACGGACTGATCTGCTCGAGGGAGGCCCTTGGCCTCCTCGAAATTCAGCCCTTGGGCTGTCTTTGATCCAGAGGCTTCCTTCCCCGTGGGGAGTGGTCCGGCCATTCTTTTGACCTCCTCCTCCACATATTTTCTGTGCTTTGACTTCCGCACCCATTCGATCTTTTTGTCGGCGAGGTCCCCGATCGGAATCACTCTGAACTTGTCAGTGTGAAAGTCGAGGTTCCGTCCTCGCTTTGTTTGCTTGCAGGCTCTCTCCGAGCCTTTGCAAAAGTGCAGTTCGAACTGCCAGTGGTCGTCCTTGCCGGGACCATCTGTAAGCCACCAGGTCAGGTGCTCGTCGCTGACAGCCAGGAGCGTAACTTCCGACCACATACCGTGGTTCGTCTTCTCAGAGATGGCATCTAGTCGCGCGAGCACCGTCCCTTGCTTAACTCTTCCGGCGTCATACGCCACAAACTCCACGTAGTCGCCCACGCCGGGCGCAAAGCTTTGCCATGCTTCAGGGTCCCCTGTGGCTGAGAGCCACGGCCCTGGCATCGAGGCAGGGGCTCGAGCTGGGAGGCTCGAGCCAAAAACCACTCGCAAAAGGAACATTTGAGAAAGGCCCGTGGAGCACTACACTCGCAAGCGTCGTTTCGCTTAACCACTGTGGGTATTACTGTAAACGTGTCAGATGTGGGTCGTTGTTTTTCGGCACGCACAATAATCTACTTAAAAGTTTGCCATATTGGCGACTGGCCTGCTTCTCGAGCCAGACTGGCTGCATGCTAACTCCTAATGCAGTTAGTTGTTTTGGATAGAGGAAAGATCTTAAAACTGAAGTGCTCATGGAAGCAACTACGGGATACCCACAAGCAGCGATCCGGATGCGTCCATATACTTCCTGACAGCGCCGAAAAGGCGCGGACCCTGCAGCGGAACGAGGAACACGGAAGATACGGGAACACTCAACGGCAGCGTGGGAAGCAACAAGGGTCGATCCCGGCCTGCTTGTTAGCGTTTGCTTCGACAATCGCCGTGCGGGCCTGGCTCTTGAGTGCCGCATACCACTGCGGCCACACAGAGTGATGTGACGGGGGGCCTCCACGATCCGCTTTGGGGCATCCTGCAAGCGCTGGAGATCCTCAGTCTTGTTGCTGCTTTGCTGCTTCGCTTCGAGCAGCGTCCAGGGTCGCAGCATAGCGGGTGAGGCCAGCTGGAGGTGATGCAGCCAGGCTGTCTGCCTCGTACGCAGGCTATGCAGCACAGGTTCACAGAGCAACAGCAAACAGCGGATTTGGACACTGGGCGCTACGCAGCAGCACGAAGAGCAGACGTCGAGCACGGCCTGCAGCAGCAGCTGCGCGGCCCGGCTTTCGGCCCAGATCTTCGGAGCTCAGGTGCGGGCCCCTCAAGGGTCTCAAAGCTGCCCAGTTTGGGTGGGCCACGAGCTTGCTGTTCAGCAACCCTCGAATGTTAGCTAGCAAGTTGGTCAGAAACCATTCTCACTTGCGCCAGGAGCCGGGCTGTCCCGGTGTCATGGCCAGCGCATTCTTTGCTGTCGACTCGAGGCCGCCAACGATCTTTCTGGCCTCCGCCTCAGGACCAAGTCACGAGCTGGGACTCTCCTTGTTAAAGGAATCCTCAAAGACTTGCCTCGCACTCCTTTATCTTGGCAGCTGCAGAGCTTGCTGCATGGGCCTGATCCTGCACATGAGGCCGTCGTGACTTCCCATCATGCGCCAGGCTTCGGCTCATCTGCATACCATGAGCATCCATGGGCTCGTGACAATCCTGCCTCAAACGCTGCGAAAGACATTCCTGCGATGAGCTTTGTGAACCATACTGAGGCAAGATGAGGCAAGCACAGGTAAATGTATTGATTGTCTGAAGCTGTGGACCAAAGTCATGCTGTTTAACCCCCGCACGGCATCCTCCCAGAATTAGGGCACGGCGTCGGGAGTCCATTGGCTCAGACTGCCTGCAACACTGGGCCAGCAGGAGCTGCACAAGTAACCGAGTCCCGATGCGCCAACCTGGATGTCTGCGGCAGCGTAACAAACATTTTGATCGGCTGAACACCCAAAATCGCCTCGAGTACATGGCCGCTCTGCCAGGCACTACACGTCTCCGCGACTGGCATTGACATCGAAGCATCAATTGCCATGGGCGCGCTAGTACGCGCCATTTCTGAAGTGCAAAAGGCCGCTTCCGCATCGGTGCCAGATGCCACTGCACATGCTTACCAGACAATCAAGCTCCCAACAAAGGCGACGCAAGCCAGCAGCCATGTTCGGCAGCTGGCTCTTGTGGAGTGCTTTTGCCTGTGCATCTCGGTACATCCGCACAGACTGGGCGCATGGCCACGACTTCAGCCCGACTCAACCGTTACCAGATTCACAAATGTTCACCACCTTCGCTCTAGAAGTTAGCTCTGCCACCAGCAACTTAACGGGCCCGCAGGTAAGGGGAGAACGTTTGACGCGGCGGGAGAGGTTGAAACTTTCTTGTTCGGACATATCACCAGAGATGACCAAATCCGAGAAAGGCCACTGCATAGGCAGAGCTCCTGCAACTGCACCATGTCACGCATTGCCGCCGAGCTTCTTCGAGGCTCCTGTCGGCATGTTTCCTGACCGGTGCACGGCTTCTGATCAACAGGCCCTCGGTGCACGCACTCGCCCGCCTCCTTGATGGTGCAAGCACCGGCCGGCTGCTTCTGAGCCCAAATGATGGAGCCCTAGCTGCATCAAGAGATCCTCATGCACACATCTCAAGCATGCAACTCTGTCTTTCACCACGCTTCTTGCGCAGCGCCGCTTCCCTGGTGAGACAAACTGGGGCGACTAGTGGTTGATGAAGCCGAGCTCAAGGAGCGCAAGTATGTCAGCATACCTGGTCAGGGACCAGGAAAGCATTCGGACGCATGCAAAGAGCATACGAGTCCGGCACTTCTTCGGGTCGCTCCGAGCCATCATCAAAGGCGAATGTAAGCCTTAGTAAGAGTTAGCAAAGCCATCCTTGTTACGAGTGGGCCTAGGGCGCGGCCTTTTGCCCTGGCATGCGGATCTGCGCCATGCTTGAGCAAAAACTCAACCATCTTCACCTGGCCAGCCCGAGCAAGAAGCTTTGGTTAAAACTTTCAGAAGAGCTCACGTTTTTCCGGCCTGGTTCCCTTCGGTTGCCACGGCCAGTGGTGTCAAGCATGTCGGGTTCTTGGGCTCTGCATCTGCCTCTAGGCAGCCCGGGCTGAACACAGCGAAAGAAGGCTATTTTTACCGCTCGCATCCATTCCTAGCTCACATGGCATGGGTCGCATGTTCCCCATCCTGCCACAATGGGGCTTGACCCGAAACCGCCTTCGCATCTAGCAGGAGCTTCGCGATCTGCAGGTGACCCTCCTGATCGGCACGACTATACAACGCAAAGACATGTCTGGCATCTACCAACTACTGCAGTGCCCATGGGCATGTGCTCTCTTGCCTGGCTCGCATAGTGCATAGGTGTCCATCTACATTCATCCTGCCGTGCATGCATGTCAGTCGTGTTTTTGTAGGAATCTTGCAGTGAGGCTGCAATGTAGAGTCTGTCTTACTACTCGCTCGTCTTCCTCAGCACTGGCGGTGGATAGCACAGCTAAACCGTGCAGGCACGACTGCACTGGACACACTTGCACCAGCTGCAAGCAGGGCTTGAAGCGGCTCGCTGTTTCCTGTCATCCATCCAGAACAAGGACCGCGAGCACAGTGGACCCAAATGACGGGCTCAAGCACGCCTGCTTGAGCAGCTCTGTGCAAGGCAGTGCGGCAATTCTCATCCTGCACAGTTCGCGGACTTAGACACCGGAACTCTACAACAAGCCACTTTGCTGGAGCAAACTCTCCTTCGCATCAACTTCAGCCTGCCGAAAGCAAGCCGTGGCCGCTGCTTTTGCAGCATGCAAGCATCCGAGGATATCCGAGGTACCAAGTGCCATGATCGAATTTAGCAGGTGCCTTGGCAGCCAGCAGCATCTTCACGGTCTCCAAAAACTTCAGAGGCTTTGTGAAGTTCCTAGCATCAAAACGAGACGACTGAAGGAAGAGAGAGACTGAAACCGTGTGGAGTTCATGGAGTCAAGGGCTTCAGACGAGTCCGCGGCTTGACGCTTTGCAGGCCGAAAGCGGCCACATGCAGCGGGCTCCAATCTCGGTGGTCAAGATGCACCGCTACACAGTCAAACACATGCTGGCAGGAGCCATGAATCCGAAATGCAAACTACCGAATGCCGTGCTTGGGAATTGTAAAGGGCTTGGCACTCGTTGTTCGGGATCGTGGCACAGCTGGGCTCCTTGTCATACGTCGCTGTCACCACAACACACCAAGTCCCCGCAGTGTAAACGGCCTTGTCGAGCAAGCGGGACAAAAGCTCCATCTTGCCCTGCCTTCAGCAAGCACAAAGAATTACGCAAGGTGTTACAGCTTGGAAAGCGAGACCCTCACTCTGCGGCCATGAATGCAGCTGTTCTGCCAAAACCTGCAGCTGATGCGGGGAGGAATGATGGCGGGGCGAGACCCTCAAAGACGTTACCGTCACGAGGCCCATATCTGACCTCTTGCCAAGTGAGCCTCTGAGGTCTGTGCTGTCTTGAAGCAGCGGATTGGCACCACCTTCAAAGTAAAGAACTGAGCAGTGGCAAAGCTCTCGAAAACAGTCAGCCAGTGCAAGGCCAAGCAGCCATCCAGCAGGACTGAAACCTTGATGGCCCCAGCAGCCGTGAATGTCAACTACTTTGCAAAAGATCGTGCACAGTATACATGTCTTCACCTTGGTGCATCACCAAGTCTGCTGAGTGTGCCATTGAAGCCCAGTGGAGGGCCTGGGCACTGCAGCAAACTGCACCGTCAGATTCAGCTCAGACTGCATGGCTCACGGCACAAGACATGTACCTGTTCGCAAGCAGCCGCGAGTTTCCATTCCCAGCATGATGCAACCGTTGGTCTTCAAAGGCTGCGAATGATGTTCTGCGCCTGAATCGGATCCCTTTCAGTTTCCTGGCTGTGCTTGGAGTGTGGCTGTTTGGTTCCAGTCGTCCAGGCCATTGGCATCGGCTCCTGCTGCCAGGAGCTCCAAAGCCTTCAGCTCCGAGCCGAGCCGGCGAAAACACGGGGAGGACTATCGGCTAAGCTCACCAACTCTTTAGAACTTTAGGCCCTCACCAGCTCGGGGCTTCCCTCCATGGCCGCCACCTTGCGGAGACTTAAGGAAGCAAGACAACTTTTTTGGCTGGGTCTACCAGGAGCATAGCATGCAAAGGAGATCGCCCACGACCATCGCGGGCGTGCACCTCCCACTCTCAGACCGACATTTACGTCGGCCCGTTGATGCCATACCCCTGCTTGCTGGCATCGCGATTAAACTTCTGAAAAGGCTCCCCCTGAAAAGGCTCCCCGACAAAGCGCGAGAAAACGCAAGCAAGCGGTAGCCTCGCACGATGCAGCCAGTAACTCCTGCATGACGGTCGCACAGAGGGGAAAAAAACAGACTTGACTTTCCCTCGCCCTCTGCTCGCAGGTCCCGCGTGAACACAAGATGTCCCCCGAGGACTGCCTTAGGATATACTTGTGGCGCACAGTCACAAAACCACGGATGCACATGGGATTAAGCTCCCAGTCTCATCCAAGCTGCCAGGTGCAATGCGGAGTCTCCGGCAGCATCCAACTCGCCAGAGGCGATGTGCACAGCCTGTACAGCTTCGGGGCTACAGCAGGGGCACCTCTGTCCGTGCAAGGAATATCCCTGCGTCTTTGCTGCAGACATCGCTTGGAACATGCTCAGCATGCTGTACAATGGCAACCCAGTGGTTCTGAAGCAGGGTGCCATACCCAATCAACGACAGACGATGAGACAGCCTGCCAATGCCGGCTGCTCCACGCAGCAGCCTTTTGCTGCAGTGCTGGCGGCACTGGTGTCGTAAGACCATGGCAACCAGTGTTCTAGACCCTGCAATGTAAAGGAGCTCACCCACCGCAGATGCCAAAAGTAGTCGCGAAGAGCATTTTGCTCTTTCTTGACAGGATACATCACAACAGGGACTCTTTCCAGCATGAGCTTCCAAGTGGCTTCCTGGCCTGCAAATGCCTACTAAGGAGCAGGTCGAATCCTCAAGAAGGAGTGGGTTCTCCCCATCCAGGGAGACCGATTGTCAAGATTTCGATCTCGTTGGCCCGCTCCCGGGTCCTGCGTCTTGTAGTTGACTTTTATCTGCACTCTTGCAACTGGTACTGAACGAAGTTCAGAAGCTTGGCTTCCTGAAGGTCGTGCACTGTCGCCTCTCTCTCAGTGCTTGAGATGACGCTACCAGGGCTGAGGTATTGCACGGGGTGATCGCTCCTTGGACCTGCGCGAAGCTTGAAATCAGCGAAGGCATGGCAGAATGTGTCCATCTGCAGCTTCTCACCACCGCGGACTGCGGACAAGTCGGCTGCAAGACACCCAACAAGGGCTGTGTGATGAAGAGTCCGAGAAGATGCCGAACGACTCAGGAGAATGGAAGATCTTCGCGTTCAGCAAACGCCTGATCTTGTGCAAGATCAACGTCCTCCTCCCCGCTTTGACTTTCCTCGTCTTCCTTGTCAGAATAGGCTTCTAAACGAAGCGGTCCTCGCAGTGCAGGTTGTGTTCTGGACATGTGTTCACATGCTTGAAGCTTGCAGAAGCTTGCAGCTGTCCAGAGTCATCAGGCTCAGGAACAGGAGGGACGTGCCCACGCTGTCGCCGAGCGATTACTCCTGGCACTCGCAGCACAGACAGCGCAATCGGCTCGGAAGGCCCATCCAGCCTTCTCGAGTTGCATCGAGATGCTCCTGAGATGAAGCATTCGCAGCTTCGGCTCCATCCCGAATTCGGCTACCGGAAGGACGAAGGACAGCCATGCAACCCCCAAGTTTGGTACAACTGATTCTCGTACGTGCGTGTTTCTGGAGACCTGAACAACGCATCTAAAGCCTGACAGCTTTCGCCAACACCGACAGGTCGGAGAAAACAATCGCACGAATTTGTAATGCCAGTTGCCCGAACAAAGCAGTTGCAACACAGAACATCAAGGACCCACGGCTTCACAGAGTTGCTCTGTCCAGTTAAGGCGCTTCTAGGATGTCGCAGAGGCCGTCGACAGTGAAGTCCCAGGGAACTTGAATGAACCCAGTTGGGTAGGCCTGCAACGGATGGGCAGCGGCTTGCAACGTACTTGGAACATGTCACCATACCAGACCTTGTAATTCGACTCGGCGATAACGAGCGGGACTGGAGGCGGCTTATCTCGCATAGCCTTCCTGGCCAGGATTCGATAAATGCACTTATCATGACGAAGCCAGAGTAATGACAAGTTCTGCCGGGTGCACCACAGATTCTCCAGAAGCCAGAAGTCAGCATCGCTGGCAAGGTTCATGCCGCAAACCCGGCGAATCGCCTGCACAGCAGACAGAAGTCAAGTTCTAGCAATGTTTCCAATGTCAGCCGTTTGTTGGTCTATGATATGCCTAAGCTCTGCCGATAGGACAGCAGCTTAGACGATCGAATGGGGACTGAACTCGGTCCTGTAAGCAGTCACAGACACAACCTCGAAGATCCTGGTTGCTCGTTTCTCCGTATGCCGCCGTGTACGGCACTGAAGCATCGCAACAAAACCATCCCATCGATCCGACCTCACGCCGATGTTCTGCAGACAGATCGGGATCCACGAAGACAAGGTCCGGATGGAATCCCCCTTGAAGCCTGAGGCGGCCAACAGAAGTCCGGAAAGGTGTAGACTCCTGTCACTATCCGAGTACGCCAGGTTGGTACCACGACAACGGAAGCACCAAAAAAAGGGGACTCTGACGGAGAGGATGATGAAGAAAGACCAAACCATGGTGTGCCGTGAGGTCTGCGAGCTCAAACGGATCTGACATGCACCAGGGCCCGGGCACTCGCGCGGGATTCTTCGCTTCTTCGTCATCAGCCTCCGCTTGCGTGCGTCGATGTCCACTGACGGCTAGAAGCACTTTGCAGAAACATGAACAGCACAAGACAACTGAAGGAGGCTCAAGCAGGGGCCTGCATCTTAAGCTCGGCGGATGTTGTCGGCTCCGGGAATCGTTCTTGAACTTTGGCCTCCGTACTCACAGAGCAGCGCATCGAATGACCACGTATGTCCTAATTACGACATCTGCTGGCATATCTTCTGACATGTAAACACATTCACGACTCTCTTTCAGGACCGTTCCTCAAGCTCGCTGGTTCTGTCTCCTTCCCGGGGTTCCGCTTCGGGCATTAAATCAAAAAATCAGACCCGCCTGATTTTGTGTTTTGACCAACCCCGAACTGCTGTTTCTGTCCGCAACGTATTCGCCTTACCATCGGCCGACAGGCAGTTCTGCTAGCGCTACCACCGATCAGGACAGACCACTGCACTGCCATCCATTGACGTCTGGACATTGAACATGAGCGTCGCAGAACACTACCAGTTGCGAAGGAGAGAAGTTGACAGAATTCACGGCAAGGGAATGGAGTACTGAGTACTGACTTATGCAACAGGATGTTTCAACACTTCCGGTTTTCGAACTGAGGCTCTTCACGACCACAGCGGCAGAATTTGATCCATCGGCGCACAAAAAAACTCTCGACAGATGACCGCTCACCCACCGTCCCAAGCACATCACTTCACCTTCAAAAAACAAATCAACCCCACAACCACCCTGCTGCGAACGTAAGAGCACCCTACGCAAAGCACTAGGATTCATGTTCTCTTCATGGGACGAGGCCCACAGTGCATGGGTGTCCCTCAACTCAAGATTTGCCACCAGCTAACACGGCCACTCGCACATCCCCCGGACCTGAACTCGAAGGGTACACATATACTTTCAGCATCAACAATGCCTCTTGTCGGAATTTTTCCACATTCATTAGGGAGGGCAGAGTGGGGAAGCAAAAGGCTCCTGGAAAACAGGCATCACTGCACACGAATGGAGAGCCGTTCTCGTGTTTCGGATTGACTGGGAAATGGCCGCGGATGTGAATCATGTTCATGTGGTCAGGCTCCAGTGCAATTGCATCAGACACGGAGCATGCTTCGTGTGACAAGCCAACAAAAGTGCATTCAAGAATGACTACAGCGCACCAAGCCTGCCAGAAGTATTAAACTCAACAACCAGCCGGTCTCCATGTCTGTTGCCGGGCCGCTTAAAATGTGGATTGTTGAAGGCGCTGTCAAAGCCAACTCACGCGAGCGCGGCATTCCCTTGTGGCCGGGGTGGGTGCCTTCGGTGGCACGGCACGGTTTGAGCAGGGCGTAAGCAAGCTCTGTCGGCTGGCGAGCTGGGGCACCCCAGGGTTTGGGCCAGGTCAGGGGGACAGGCTGATAGACACTTGGACACATGGACCAACCAAACAAAATCGACCGCACCGTCCTAGTGCGAGCACAGGCGAGTGCAGCAACGACTCAGCAACGACTCAGGAGCTCGCGTATCATTTCAAAGCGTCGTGCCGGGCGCGACATGTGCTCGTGCGCCGGTGCTAACTAAAACCTGTTGTCGCAGGCCCCACACGGAAGGAAATTCAGAACTGGCTCTCCATTGTGAGGAGAAGGACAGAGTTGGGTCTGTCAAAACTTTGCTGCTCGGCGGCACGCCCAAGCACGGAATGAGCCGTGTGAGACGCTGAAAGCGTCGTTTGCATGACCGAGATCCCCTGCTCTCGGCTGCGATGCCACTATGGGCACTCGGTAACGGGGGATACGAGTACACTGTCTTTCTGATCAACTTCCACTTGGCCACACATCCCGATGCGACGAAACATGCACAAGTGGAAACAGGAAGATTACATCCCTCTGTGTCTCACCTGCGTCGGTGAGGCTGCAGGCGCAGAACGAGTAGGGTGACAAATACGAATTTCCGACGCTTCACCGACATCCCTAACGTGTCCGCACACAACCTGAATGCCTCATTCAAGCATGATCAACCAACAGCTTGCACGTGCCTCAACCCAAGTAGCAACTGCTTGCGTGTCTGTTCTGCCTGCCCTTTTCCTCGGCTACGTCTGGTTCTCTGACCTTCTGCTCCATTTCTGCTACACTGCATTGGTGTTTAAGTCTGATTCCCTGGCTTCCGTCGAAAGGGTGCAGGAAGAACTGTACTGCAGGGTCCGTTGGAGTTTCATGCCTTTGACTGCATGCGCCCACCCTGCCACAGTGTCGCTTGACCGAACAGTTATTGCTTTCTCTTTTCTCTCTCTCTTTCTCTTTGCTTTGCTAGGGGCCTGAGGCGGGAGCAGTCCTCCCGCCCCGCGCGGGCGCGCTGCCCCATCCATCATTTGGATTGGATGGGCTCGGACTTTACAGAAAACGCGATACTCCTGGTGTTCAGGAGGTGAGTGGTGGGGTACCCTCGCACAGAACCAAGATACGCAAGCAAACAAACATTGGGTTCCCCACGTCACTCGAGAAACAAGGAGGGCTCCCGTTCGGCTTGGTCAGCAGGAAATCATTTCAGAACGAGCGTAGTGGTGTTTTGCCGAAAATCGGGTGCCCCCCCCTTGCTGAGCTGGTGCCCCACCTCAACCTTCCCGCCTGTCCACCCTGCCTGAAACCGAACGGAATTCTGATCCCTGCAGCAGCACTACCTGTGACCTTCCACTCAACCCTGAAGCCTGTGCGTGACGGGTGCCCCTCTTTCCCTCTCTCTCTCTCTCTCTCTCTCTTTCTTTCTTTCTTTCTGCCGGGCTTAGGGGTCGGTTGGCCGACCCTCAGGCATTGCGCCCGCCCGTCCCTCACATTGTACTAGTGAGTGGACGGCTTCTGGGGTCTCAAAACAACGGAAAAAACGGCAAGGGATGTTCCAGGTGTCACTCACCCTCCCTTTACACTAGGGACCCCCAACGCGCCTCGTCCCCGCGCCCCTATGGCACTCATCAGGGCTCTCAGCGGGATCTGGTCGGAACGTCCCCCATGCAGCTGTTCTGGGCTGCGAAAAAGTGCAAAAGTGCCGGTGGAATTCTCCCCCAGTTGTCAAGTATGTTAGGAAACCGCCCCAGGAGTCACATGATCACTACAGGCACTGTCCTTGACAAAAGGAGCTTGTTGAATTGTGATTCCCCCCGCTTCGGGGCTAGAGGGACGAATTATCGGTAAAGTGGCGATCGTCGTGTCGACGGAAGTGCAGCGAATTGCGGCAAGCGGAAAGAAAGCCGTCGTGTAGCGACATGCAGCGTTCAGAAGAACCGAAAAAGTTGAGCAAGGTTATAGAACACATATGGTACAAGAAACATGCATTCCCCCGGCTAGGGCAAACTCTTGAAAATCCCCCTTGAGTGGGATGGGAATGGGATGGGGCCGGGCCTTGCGAGTTGCAACAAGACAACCAAAGCGACCCTGCAACAAGCGAACAGCAAAAAGCCTCTCACAAGTCTCCCCCCCTTTTTAGGTGCATCACTCGGACACGGAAAATTTTGCCACGCTCACTCCATTCCTCGTCTCCGTCTTGCCATATGGTTCTGGACTTGTTGAACCTGCCACTGCATGCTCGGTACCAGCCCCCTCGTCTGCAGGTAGCCATAACCACGGAAGTATGCTATCTCCCCCTTCAGGCCACAGTCACGACCGTTGAGATGCGGCACTCCCCCACCCAGCGGTGTGGTAGTCCCGGCGAAGCTTGGTCTCGGCCCTCTCAAGGAGGTTGGTGTGGACCTGTGGGTCCCCCTCGGAAAGAAGGTGCACGAGGTTGCTCTTGCAGTCACTCGGTCGCTCACAGGGCTGAAGTACTGCGTTCTTGCCTTTCGCGACTATGGCAGCGATCTAAGGGCTCCCCCCAGGGGCTAGTTACTTGGAGGAAGCTTGGGGCGGGCAGAGCTCCCGAGGCACAGTCGGAACTCCCCCCCCCAAAGCTCCCCTTTGAGCTGGCGTGGATCAGGTCGGTCACGGAGTCGCTGTAGGCACCTTGAGCCAAAATGGCTTCTCTCTCTCTCTCTCTCTCTCTTGCTTGCAATCGGACAAGGGAGTGCGCGCACCCCCCGCGCCCGCAGGCGCACCAGGCGCACCGGTCTCATGGTCTGTGTGACACTGGCAAAAACCTCTCTCTCTCTCTCTCTCTTTCTCTCTCTCTCTCTTTCTTTCTCCGGGCCTGAGGGCGAGCCCCCGCGGGAGCCGCCCGTCTGTTGGTTGTATGCATGTGTGTTACATGCTGGAACAACTAGCACTCCCCGGCGATACTGTAGTCTACGCCCCGAAGTTCCATTACGAGTAAAGTATTGCACCTTCGTATCGCCCACTGCCGGTACTTCGTGGATGTTCCACGGTTGGGTTGGCAGTTCTCTCTCTCTCTCTCTCTCTCTCTCTCTCTCGCTCTTCTTCAGCACAGTCGGAGGGACAACGCGGTTGCGAAGCCCCTCGCGCGCTCTCTCTCTCTCTCTCTCTCTCTCTCTCTCTCTCTCTCTCTCTCTCTCTCTCTCTCTCTTGCATGCACACAACCAAAGGACAGCGCAGCGCACCGCCCTCGCCCGAGTCCTCGCACTGGTGGGTCTGTCTCTCTCTCTCGCTCTCTCTGTCTCTCTGCCTCTTCGCAAATCCAAATTCAGGATCGGCAGGCCTCGACAAGCGCATCAACATTAGCGATGCGGAGCTTGCGCTTCTGCTTGTCTTTGATGCGCCAGTACTTCCTGCAATTTGCGAGCATAATGCGAACGCGCAAACCGATTTGCCAAACAGGTTTTTCCGGCACCTCTCCTCATGAGCTGGTGACCATACTTGCATGCGAACACACGCCTGTGCTAGCAACAGGGTCGAAGACACTCAGTACTAGAGGTGCAGTGAATGCAACCTAGGAACTTAGCAACGTGTAGTCGCACCTCCCTGTCGTTAGGGCCATGAATCGCCTCTTGACCAAGACTCAAGCGTGCTGGCTGTGCCGCCGAAACAAGCTGGCCTCACGCACGAGCTCTTCTTGTGTTTGTTGCCTCAGAACAATGCAGAAAACACTGAAGGTCTTGCGACGGTCAATCCAGGCTTCTCGCCACCATAGTTTGTCAAAGGCTGCCCTGCCAGCCCCTTTCTGCGTGAACAGAGGTGCGACCTTGACAAGTAGTGCGAAAGTTCAGGTCATGTTTCCCGTGCAACTTCCGAGTGTCCAACTGCTGGTCTGTCTGAAAACTGAGAAGTTGGAGTCTGCAATGCCACCTGCAGCAGCCGCTGCTGTGATGGAACAAAAGAGCCAGCAGCCGTGCCTCTGCACCGCGGATCAGGTGAGCAGCCGCAAACTCTTTATCCAGCCTCAATCACTCAAACATCTTCTGATGCAAATCCGAGACTGACACAATGTGCTACACGAGCATCTCGCGTCAACTCACGAGGCAACAAGCAGACGGCTCGGCTAGCGCCTCAAATACACTAAGGTCGGAACTCGCTGGCTGAGGCTGGAAGGGAGGGAATTTCCAAATGCAGTGGCACTACCTCAGACACCATTCCTACCTCACACCTTTGCTGAGCTGTTGCTTGGAAGTAATTTCATGAGATTTTCTTCATGCCTGGCAAGCGAGGGTGCAATGTTGGCGACTTTCTCTTGGCGAGATTTTTGCAATACACCTATGACCTATGTCTGGCTGGCAGTCACTGTGTCGAACACGTTCAGAAGTGCCTCGTCATCAACTAAGAGTCGGCCTGTAGTCACTAGCTGTGTCGTGTCAGTCGAGTTCCTTCAGTTGAGTTGATTCCTGTCCCATGCGAGTCGCTCTTGTTGGAAGCTGTAGATCATATTGCTGCACTCTGCAGCTGTCGCCAAATTTTGGCTTCTTCAGGGAAGCCCCGAGCATTTTGCGCTCACGCGCAAACTCATGCAAGGGTAACTCAAAGCAAGAATGATCGGCTAACGATTCCATTTTGTTGCGTGCTTGTTGCAAAGGGTGTCTGCCCGAAACACCGTGATCGACCGGATTGGTGGTGGATGTTTAAACTGTCAGCTGCGATTCGGTGCTCAATGGTGGTCATGTCCATCGGCTTAGCTACCAACGCAAGTAGGGGTACCTCCCGAAGCCAGCTAGCGGAATCATGGTGTGAGGATATTGCCTGAAATGTGTCGTTATGCTTTCTTGCTTCTGCCGGCGCTGATTTCTCAACAAATCGACACGCTGCACGCTGCAAGCCATTATTCTTCGGCCAGCTGGCCCTTCTCAGGCAAGAACATGGTGTGGCACCGTCCGGCCCAGCCGAGTCTGACAATTCGGTGGCTCTTACGGTCTCCTCTTTGTTTACCCCATGCAAGCCTGAAGCGCACGGAAGAAGGGAAGTTCCTTGGAGACCTGCAGATCTGACCACGGCCGCTCTTTGACATGTCGGACGGGTCGCCCACCTCAGGCCCCTCCTCGAATGGGCGTCGCCCTCGAGACTCCAAAGCATCGATGTAAGCGTTGAGCTCTGCCTGCAACTTCAGCAGACTTCCCAAGGCAACACCCCCAACTTGTCGCACGCTGAGCATGCAGCCAGGGATCGTTGGTTTATTCGTTTGGCCTGCATTGGCAGCAGTCACGTGAAACAGAGAAAACGGAGCATACATTAGGCCTGCATACTTGCGAGGAGAGACGAGAACGACAAGTGCGTGGATGAATTGGGAGGCAGTTGATTGAAGGCTCGTGAGCTACTGGAGCAGATCAACAGACCTTCAGGGGCAGCCGGGAGATCACTGAGAATCTTCGGAGTTGAGATCTTGGCTTCCTATCCCGGTCTTGAGAACGCCTCGGCCGGAAAATCAGGCGACAGGTCAGGATGAACCACCTCGGATGTTCCGGAAACCATAGTACATCCCTGCATGCAGCGTGCATTCAATAGAAGTTCCAGGGCAGGCGCCCGTATGAAGCCACCGAGCCTGCTAGCTGCTAGACCACAGATTTAGAAGGAATAAAAGGGATGTGCAGCTCACACCATGCAGTGCTCCAACGATTGTTACACACGGCAAAGCTGTCCGAGGCCAAGCCCCTGACAGGCGCCTCACTCCAGCAACACTGCGGCGTCGCGAGCAACCTTACGCTGCAACAGTAAGGATCAATGTGTTTGACATTCACAGCATGGGCCCTTCAGCTAATTCTCACTGAGCGGCTTGGGTGATGGTAGACGACGCGCCGAATCGTAGCTGCAAAAGACGCCATTGGACCATCCAAACACTCGTCAAATGTCGCTGCTGCTAGCAAAAGACTTCGTCTCTCCAGGTGAATCAGCTCGATCGTCTCGACTCAGAGCCATGATGCTTGCATATGCTTGCAGGTCTGGGATCGCAGCTAGCACGGTCTTCGTGAATACTGCGTGCCACGCATTGCTTTGGTCACAGAAGGTCGGAAGGTCAGGTATAGGCTTCCAAGCATGATTAACCAAAGCTCTGACCTCCGGGCTTTTCAGGAACTCCAACACCTGGCATCACCACACGTCGCTTAACTCGAGTGCCCACAGAGTGAAGAACATCATGCGCTGCCTGGTCCACCTGGCCCCGGACACAGAGCGCCGCCAATGCCTCTAACCAGGGCACCATCAGAACTGTGCAACTGCTGGACACCGGCGGATAAAATCCCTCCAAAAAGGCCACGTAGTCTGAGATCAAGCCTTTTGGGCGATTTCAGGATAGCAGCGTCTGAAGTGACTCGCCCTGTTGGCTTCCTGCCGCTGACGGGCTTCGTCGTCTTGCGGCTTGCCAGCTGGCTGCCTGCAAGATGCTGCGACTGTGGCGAGACTGATAGGCCCCAGGCAAGGCCAACAAAATAAAGATAAATAAAGAGGCATGCCCGAGTTCGACGGTCCGACGGCTACGGTTCGCAAATATGCCTGCCACTTACGTACACAGGAGCAGAAAAAGACGATGCCCGGCCCTGGTCGAGGGTTCAGAACCGCCATGGCCATTGCAGAGACTTCGTCACTCCACGCCCAGTGTAGCTATGTCATTCTCACTCCCACGTGGTGTGCTCCGCCCCACATGCAATCAAACTTACCCTGATTTGCACTGCGGTGAGCTTGAGGCATGTTGCTTCACTGGTTCGAGTGTTGAGTCGAAAAGCAACCCACTTGAGTCGCTCCAGATGGGAGGCCTCACTTACGGTGGCATGCTCACGGCAAAGGCTTCTGCAGCCGGGCCTTTTCAGTCACACGACGCAGACGGCGCGCAGCGCGCTGGCAATCTACGTGCCCATGTCGTGTAAGGCAGCTCCTGGTGCCTGCAGTCCTTCTACGCCGTGGTATCAACCTCTGCATCGAAACCGTGTGGCCTCCAAGCTCTCCAACCTGGGCACCCTACCATGCACTGCAAACTCCCTGCGATGACGGGTAACTGTGGCAGATTCATGATCTGTGTCGGTCAGGCTGGTAACGTGCCCTGCCTGGCTCGTTGCCCATCGATAGCACTGTCTGCACTGGTCTGCATCATCCTGCCTGCATCTGTCTTGCGTGCCGTTTCTTCCAACTCTGCTGTCTGGTGAGCTGCGAAGTTCTTTTCCCGCCGTTGTTCTGTTGCAGTGCACGACTACGCGAGCTTGGAAGAGACCTTCTACGTCCAGAGAAGGCGCAAACTGAAGGACGGAAACATCACTGGCATAATGCAAGAGGCTCAAGAGAATCTCGTCTGCCGCGTGCTTGTTCAACGTCACACCTTCGCCTTGATAAGTCTGGAGGTAGCCTGGTAGCCTCTCTCAGATTGTGTGGCCTTGGAAGCTCCAGTCCTTGGCAAAGCAGTTGCTTTTTGCACATTTCTCGCATCAGCTCTCTTAGCAGCAGATGGCTGCTGGCCCACTGACATGTCAGCATGTCCAGAGTGGAAATGCGGATGCTATGGATGTGCATCGGCGATTTTTCAACCAAGCGCATCAACCAAGCTGGGTGAAGACGAGGTCAGCGTCCCCAAACTGAAGAGAGGGTGAGGCTGATCAGGCTCGGTCTTCACTCAAAGAGGTGCCAATAGCTTCCATCATCCACGGCCTGCAACGAAACCACACAGGGATGCCTTCCTGCAAACTACTGAAAGCGCCGAGCCATGGGCTAAGTTGGCCCCTGTGCCTGCTCGACCGCAACATGGACGCCCTCGTAGCACGATCGCTTTGGCGAGGGTTGAGCGGCCCTGCCATGCAAGAAGCCGTGATTCTCTATGCAACTTCACAACCTGCGATGTTTCGGCTTGGTTCTACAAGGGCTCGGCCTCGCTTGTCTACGCCGAGACTGTAAGTTGTGGAAGATTGACATTGGCCGTCTTTTCAGAGGCGGGGGCTTAAGGCGTTTAGGGGCTCGAGAGAAGAAACGAGCCTGAGTGGAGTCAACGTTCTTCGCAGAACCTGCCCAAGGGCATGTCATCTGCTAGCAGTCTGGGTGCACCGATTCTCCGGACTTGGGCAAAGCCTCCAAATCTCGATGCCGATCATCCAAGCTCGAGCCCAAGGATGCAAGAGTCGAGTCCATCAGCTCCTAAGCCCGTGGCTCGCGGCTTCGAGTCACCTACGCCCCCTTCGCGATCCTTCGCGCGATTCTGTACTAGCCAGGCCGAGGCGGCCTGCTGCCGAGCCTCGAAAAATCGAGTTCGTTTCTCCATCACACCAATCGGGGTAGTTCGGGTAAGATGCAAGAGCAAAGCCGCCGAAAGATCGGCGTGTTCTCCTGAACCCGGGAATGCTGCTTGCACAATTCATGTGTCCCGCTTACTTGAGTGCGCTGGAGGCCAAGCCTGCCCAGCCAGTGAGAGTCAAGAACTCCTTGCCGGTGTCCAGAACTCGTAGCGTTATGTTGGGGTTTGGCGGAACCTTATGTGTGGCATGGTACACAACAGACAGGGCTGCCAACTGCCGCCTGCGCTACAAAAAGATCAGGCTCTGGGAAGTCAAGTCGCCAATGGCTCAAACTTGATCGAATGACCAAGGAAGGCATCCCAGCCATTCTGGTCGTGTCCGAAGGGATATACGTGCATCCATCTGATGTAGCTCAGCACCCACATAAGAGTTCTGTCCGAGGCCTGTTTCATCTGTCAAGGTTGCAGTCAACACGAAGATGGATAATGAAGGAGGTTAGGGTTTTGTCAAAATGTTTGTTCACGAGATTGAGGTTAATGCGGCTGTAGTTGCGTGCCGCTTCATGTGGCCAACGGAAGCCAGGCTTACAAATACGTAGCAGAAAACGCAGGAGTTTGGGGATGCATGCGTGTATTCGTATCAAAGGTGCTAGCGCGCAAACCTTTCAGCAGCTGCTTGCGGATGCGCTGTCGGTAGAACTGCTACTGCTAGTTGCTACTAGACTGTTGGCGGGTGACCCGAATTGTGGCAGGCAACTTGCATTTCCGGCGCTGTTGACCTCTACGCCCATTCGCTCGACAGAGGAATGGCGCTGCGCGCCCGTGCTGCATGAAGTAGCTGTCGCCCTGGTCACTTGCTTTTCCGTTCCACGGGCGGCAGTTTGGCCCCTCGAAAGCTGTGCGTAGCTTGCTTCGGGATCTTGGGTTTAGACCGCGTGGGTCATCAGGGTCTTCTGGGGGAGGTTGCAGCGAGATTCTGCCTCTAGCGCACGCTTCTCAGAAGGATTCAATGTGGATTGCAGTCCGGCCTTGACATAGATGACACCGTGGTTCAAGCAGGTCCTGACTGACACACCGCTTATCCTCGAGAGTTTGCCTGAAATACTTGCCTTGCAATTCCAAATCGTTCTAATATATTTTAACGGATCTTCATATTAATTATGTTCATCAGACAAGGATCTCGTCGAAATGATCAGTTGTCAGGACATCTGCCTCTTGTCCCAAGTCAACCAGCCGCTGCGTGGGATTCTGAGCCACGAAGATATCTACGTCCAACCTCCGACAAGTCCGCACAAGTCTGGCCCTATCGCATGGCAGAAGTACTGGTATCCCGTGCAAATATGCTAAGGAACCAAGCGTAGCTCATGCCCAGCGCCAGCAACAGAGGCAGCAACACGAACTTTGCCTAGGGCTGCTTCAAATCAATGCATAGATCGCGTGGATACACATGTTCAGCCTTTGATACCTTTTGTCTATACCACAACTTCGCTGCTTTCAACCACGCCCTTACGCCGTTACCAAGCAGCATAGTTGTTGATGTCGTAGGGTCGCACGACGGTGGAGAGACTGCGGAAACAAAGAAGCCTGCTGTATGCGTCACCTCTGTCCTTCCAGACTTGTGCCACATCTGCACCTTACCGTTCTCTTGCGCCGCCATATCCCGCCATGCTCGTTGAAGCGCATGCTGTGCATTTGGCACCGGCAGCCAAGCAGCAGTCATCCAGGTATTCTTGGTCTGGACTCACGAAGATAAGGCGGGGCAGACCGACGACCAAAGCCCGATCGAGGAAGCGTGCCACCCAGGTCGAGTTTCCGAGATCTCCGAAAAACATGGTCATGAAAACAACCTGGCAAGCACCAACTCATTCACAAGTTCTGTTGAGTCTCGACGGCACTGACTGCTTAATTGAATCTTCCGAGTAGCCTGTGGGACATTTTCCGGTGCCTCCAGAAGCCAATTTGCCATCTGCCGCAAAATTGGACTGACCTGGGCCCAAATGTGCAAGCCAAACATGTGATGCATGTACACGAATGTCGTCACATGCCCTTTGCTGTATCCGGGGCAAGCGCTTCAGACGACCTCTGCAGTGCTTGTCGTGCACATTACCGTTACATCCGTGGCTTCGCAATATGGCACAGAAGTCCTTGAGGATGGGGCGATGTCTTTTGCCAAAGGTTTCTTTGAAGACTTGATTGCGTCGCGATAGCCTTCCAGGACCGTGCCTCTAACTAGCAGTCACTGGCAAGCCAGACAAGCGTGAATCTGATGGCCTCCAAGACATCCGTTGCACCTCCACTGACAGATACTACCCGACGTCCCTCACGTATTTTGACTACAGAATCCTCTGAGCGTTAAGTCAGTCCAGGCACCAGGATCCTGCGTAGCAGCACTTGAAACCACAGCTGCCACGTCTGACACCTTCACCTGGCGAACTGACCGATCTTGCTTCAGAGGGGGTCTCCGCACCTCAAATTGAGTCCTGCCTGAGCCGATGGATAAAGCCCGTGAGAGCGCCACGTTGTCAATCCCGATGCCGCAAGCATGGCCAGCAGCGGCCAGCCCTTCTCAAGTAGCCTCGAGGCACCGTCATGCGACTGCGTCCAGGCAAATTATCCTCCTATGTGCTTGGCCTCTGCAGCCCCACGGCCGCCAGGATCTTTGCCAGGCTTGCCGTTCTAGCTGGGTGAAGAGGGTCCGTCCCCGGATGAACAGTCGGCCCCAAGAGCCTTCCGGGGAAGTTCACGCATTTCGATTTCAAGCGATCCGGACACAATGAATTCCAAGGTCGGCTGGCCTCAAAAACAGGAGCAGCACTTCTTTGGTGGCCACTTCTGTCGTGCATGGATCCTGCTGCCCTATCCAAGCTTCTTGTCTGGAAGAGCGCAGTTGCGGTAAAGCCTCCGAAGACACGACGCCCGACTCTGCAATGTGAGAGTCACACTGCAACACAGCACGCAGCCTCGAGCAAACGGCGCAAAGCTGGAAGTGCCGCCATGGCATAGAAGTCCAGTCGACTGTCGAAGATCAACGCAGCCGAGCCGGATCCCGGCAGCAAGACTGCCAAGGTACGCTCCTTACCCCACTCGCAGCTTCGCAACTCTTGGCGAACCCGACCTCTATGTTCGGAAATCCCAGTCCCAGGCAGCTGCAACATGGAGTTCGGCGATGAATTCGTTGAGACTTGCAGAAGCACAGCGCCCACTAGCAAGCACCTGAAGTGCTCTCCGGGCGATAATTGCATCTCAGATTTGCTGCATTCCGATTCCAGAGCCCAGGACATGCTGGCGCAAGCTGCTTCGTCGGGTGCAGTTTGCAGACCATTTCGCCAACCTGGACGCCGTCTGATGTGCTGGGCGCACAATGTACACGGCTTGTTCCCTGCCCGAAATCCAGAACCCGCCTACATGTAGATGCCAAGGAGAGACGCCACGCAACCGAGAACCGAGGAACACACTTCCACTGATCGGCTGAGTGCTCACTTGGACTTCAGAGCAAGCAGCAGGCCGGCCACGGGCCAAGCGGATGTCCCAAGCAGCCATGGAGCGCCCTCACTGCTTGGCACCTGCATTCAGTTTCACTCCCCCTTCAAGCAAGCTTTGCCCGGACCGCCTTGACTGCCGCTCGACAAGCGCACGAACACTCTCGCGCAGATGCGCGACATGCGGGCCTCGCCAAAGCCATTCAACTGGCTTGCCTTCAGAGAGCCGCATGCTACCAGTAGCACACTGCCTACGTCCAGAAGGGCAATCACAACGACTAACACTCGCCGAGTTCACCATGACTGCGGCTACTATCTGCGATTCAAGGAGTATCCCAGGCCTGTAAAGCCCGCCTCCAGAACATCTCTACTAGTTCCGCTTCTCTTGTGCTCGCTGTGCCACAGTCAGAGCTGCAAACAAGTGCCTTAAATCAATCAGTAACAGCAACTCCGGGCATCCAAGCTTTCGCCACCTCCTAGCTCAGCAATTGAGGCTCTCGCAAGTATCGCGGCAGTGAGGGAGCCCAGGGGGCACTCTTCTGAAGCCACGTCTGGTAGCTGCAGCACACGTCCCACCTCCAACTAGGAATTAGCATATCACAGACCGCTAAGCCCTCGCGACAGTCGGGTTGGCCTCCCCTGCCCAGTGCGGCTTCGGCTGATGCTGCCTCTCTGGAAAAGCATGTTGCATGCTGCAGTCACATACTTCCCCACAACGGATGTGGCTGTGGGACACGAGCAGGCACACCTGTAGCTCAATGCCGCAGGTCGAAGAGTTCGTCGGGGACAGCGTTCTCGCGGCCTTGGATTGCATTGGCTGCCGGAGATTCGTGAATCAGGGTGGTTCGATCCAAGGCAGCCTATACATAAATCACCCTGGCAGCTCATCCCCACCCTAGAAAAGATGCTCCTGTACCAAATGCCACAGCTCACAAACTGAAGCAATTTGATTGGTTCCATGACGTTCTCCATGCAGAGTCTGATTGTCTGCTCAACCGCAGGCCACCTTCGATTGTTCCGATCATCTGTGTGCATTCCTGCATATTCCCGCAGTTGCTGTTGTCTGCTGTCGTGCTCCTTCTTTGTCAATTCTGGCTACTTCACGGTCGTGTCTTCGAATGTCAGTTCCCAGGACGCTCCTGGCACAATTTGTCAGGGATGCATACATCCAGCTGGCAGTTTTGCGATCTGAGCACATTCTCAAAGCGGTCACAACAGGAACTTGACCGGGAAGATTATGGGGATGAGACAACATTCATAACAAATTGCTCGGACATGCTCGGACTGATGTCATTATCTGGTTCGTGAGTCTAAATAAGAATTGTGCACAGGTGCGACATGAATTGTGTGCTTACTGTCGGAAACTCATGGTAACTCGATAAGATTTGCCTACATTCAAAGAGCCCAAGTCTTCGCGCACAGGCAAGTTGCTGCCGAGTTGCGGAGGCGCATTCATCGCCCAGGCACGATTGAAATCTGCTGCTGATTGCTGAAGCCGAACCCAGTCGACAACCGAGCTCCGAATGCTTCCACAATCCATATCCTCAGTCCAATCACGGACTGATCGCCACCGACCCTGATGACGAGACATCTCTGTGCAAAGCACTATATGTGATTTGAGTCTTCAATACAGTTCGAAGTGATTCCGACCAGGTTGACCATCCAACGGTATCACGACAGCAAAGCACACGGCCTCCAAGGTCCATGAGCGCAGCTGCTGCAGGATCCAGGGCTCCTGCACATGCAAACGGTTTTTCGAAGCGTGTGGCACTCTGGTCTGGTTTTGAGAAGCGAAAACCCTAGCTGTGCTACAGCTTAGTCCTGGCCCGCGGCGCAACACGCCAGGCAGCAGGCAAAGACTAGCTTCGCCATCAGCAAAGGAGTTCATGATAGGTCCAGGTTTGCAACCGAAGTCACTGTCGGACCATGCTACAGGATGAATCAAAGAGCAGCTGGTACAGCTCAACAAATCTTTTCTTAAAGTTAATGTGCTTGCAAGTGCTTGTCCTAAATCTCAGTGTGCATTTCCGCGACTTGCAGCAGCGACAGGCTTCCAAGATGCCGGGCAGCCAACAACGTGCTAACCGAGGCCGCTGCATCGCACTTGGATTCTTCGAGCATCTTCCAAAAAGTGGACTCCCACCTGACGTCTTCCGAATTCAGTGCAAGGGGTCGACCTGGTCTTGGCTGGCTGAGGGCGTGACTCACCGGTCTCCTCATTCTTTTCCTTGATCCAAAGAGCTACCTCTGCCGGGCACAGGGGCTGAAGATCAGGCTGGCCTGTGCTGGCAAAAACCCGCCTGCATCATGCGGCGCGGAATGTCCCAGTCACTCCACAAGGATTCCACCTGTGCATGTCGCTGGATAACGCAGTGGCCTTCCTGCTACAGCTAGAGATCATCTCTAGGAGAAGGACATCTGGGCAGTGCACGGTCTCATCATCATCGCGTGGTCGGGAAGTTTTGTTGAAGAGAGGACCCCATGCGTCTTTGTCTTTGCACACGAGCTCGATCCTGCCATCGCTGGAGCTGACGCTTCGCCGCTTCTGCTTCAGACATGACTGAACTGCCAACATGTCAGGATTTCTGCTCGAGGGAGTACTCTGGCTTCCACTCCTGGACAGCTGATCCCTACCCTGCTTCCCCTGCAAGCAACAAACAGCGACTTCATGGTTGGCTGTGCGCGCGCCTGTACCTTCTGCCGGATTTCGCCTATCGTAGTCTCCGCAGTGACCGGCACGGCAAACATGCCCAAGGTAGTCAGCACCTTGACCTTTAGTGAAGGTTGAAATTGGACGGCAGCCCCTGCGCCTGGGTGTGAGACCCCTGCCAGCCTCTGGCACATGGTCCTGATCTCTCTCAGCAATCTCGGCAGCACCCTTCTTGATGAGGCCGCCCTGTGTTACTGTCGCACGCACTCCGCGCAAGATCACGAGAACCACGGAGGTCGTGCCTTCTCATCCCAGATCTCACGATCGGGCCTTGGCACTGGCATTGTTCAACGACACGGCCAACATGCGACCAAGTTCAGAATCTTGCGCAGTGTTCTCGGTGAAGATAACTTCCTGTCCCTCCTCCTCAGCCATGGTGCACCAACCTTGGTGACACAAGCAAAGTAGTCAGAACCCTGATTGCCTGTTTCGCACCCTTCGGCTAACTTGCTGATGTCCCAGACGACCCAAATATAGAGACTGCCAAAGAGAAAGCATGCCAGAAAAGACAGGTCTGTGCATGTGCATATATATATATAGACATATTTGCATGCACGTATGTCGTATGTATGTATGCAGGCATGTAGGTATGTTGGTATGTTGGTATGTTGGTATGTACGTATGTATGTACACACACACACACATGCAGTTATGGACAGATGAAATACATACAAATGCTGCACATCCGCTCCTGCACTATGGCCCCCACAAGGAAACGGAGGTGCCAGGGAAGGCTGTGAGTTTGAGCCCCTCTGCCGCTGTTGACATCAATTCTCAAAGGAAACGTTCAAAAAGGGATTTGCTTTGCGCGAAAACCTGAATGAGGACTCAGCCCAAAGCGCATTCAGGCTCGGAAAAAGGGGCCTTGAAGACCATGAGATGGAACAGCAGGTGCTTCCTGGCCTGTCGGATAATGTGTACAGCATGCGCCAATTCATCCAGGGCGGCGTGACACCGCAGCCCAATCAAAAACTGAGTGCGTGGCTGCAGGTAAGAGCAAGTGCTGATGATCCGCAAGTGCTGCTGGCACAGCTTGAGCTGTCATCCAACCTGTCAAAAGTAAATTTGGGTGACGAGCCTTGGGGAATCGAGCCGCGATTTGTGCAAAAATCGCATGCCTTCAAGCCCTGAACCTTACCACCTTGCACCCGAAACCCTGCATTCAGACAATGACGGTGCTGGTGATGTCGTGTTGATGGAGGCTCAAAGCGAAGGGCCTGGATGACAATGAGATGGAACAGCAATTTGTTCATGGACATCCTGGCTGCGGCCAATCATCCAGAGCAGCGTGACACGCCAAGACAAGAAGCAGCTCAGCATGGAACAGCCTTGGCCAGTGCAGGTGCTGATGATCTGCAAGTGCTGCTGACAGAACTTGAGCTGTCAATTAACCTGCCCAAGGCTGATCCAGGCGACGCACCACTCCGGGATGCACAACGAGTTTGTGAATCTGTTACATAGAACGTTTTTGCTACATCGGCCGTCGTGAACACATGGGATCCTCTGCCGGGCTGGATGCTCAAATCCCGATGGCATTTGGTCGTAAGTGCAGGGTTGAGAGAAGAGGGAAACGGTAGTGGGAAAGGGTGGCCGGTGAAGAAACACGATCCAGATCAACCCCTCGATAAGCTGAGCTGCTGCTAATCCAGTACAACCACCACTGCTTCTGCTCTTGCTACTGCTGTTATGACGACGACCACAACAACAACTTGTTTCTGCTCCCACGCCGAAGCCACATGCAGCTTCTTTGGGCAACGTGAACACTCGCTTTGCCTCGCGCATGAAGGAGACGATTGCGTTGCCCTGCTCGCAGCCAGGCTGCTAGAAGAAGCTTTGTGGAGTTGCCTTCGCCTGATGCAGAACACGACCAATATTTTGTTCCCTTCATTCCTGCATGCACAGAATGAAGCTGCGACGGGCGCTACCACATCAAACCTGACCGTTCCCGCGCCAAGCTGCTTTGTGCTAAGATGCCAACTTTTGGTGCAGTCGACGGTGCAGGCGCCAGCGGTCCTGCTGTTCCTGCACAAAGAGCTTGACGGTCCAGGCCATGATGCTTGCCAACATCATGCGTGGGGAAGGCTGTGACTCCGGATGCACTTTCAAGCCTGGATCTGGAGGTTTGCCCGTAGCAGCCTGTCGGTGCAAAATGTGCTGCAAATAGGTTGGGTGGTTACAAAACACCGGAGAGCAGAAGAGGTCCTTAGATGGGGAAATAGATGAAGACGGAGTCTCGCTCTCACTCGAGAGGTCATCCTGGTGCTCGAAACAGGCTGTACTAGATTCAGTAGATCACTGTTTGCAAAGCTTGTTGTATGTGGCACACGTCCTGGAAGGCTGGCACGACTGGCCGTCGCTTCAGCTTCTGCAAAGGCCTTCAACTCCCATGTCGTTGTGACCAGCTGATCATGGCCCGATCTCGCACTCAGGACCAGACCCTGTGAAGCCCAAAGGGAGCGCCTTCACTCGGCCAGGCAGCTTGTGAGAAGAGTCACCAACCAAAGTCTACGTGCCTCTGGCACGTCTTCCGGGTCGACCTCTGTTGGCCGGGCTGCAACTGGAAAGCGTGCAACACGTCGGCCTCGGTAAGCGATCTCACTAAAGTCTGAGTCCTCCAGTGGCATGACGCTCCATCATCTGTGCTCAGCGCTGAAGTCTTCCAGGCTGGCCTCCCAGCAATCAAGCCGACGTGCAAGTTCCGGGTATTTCTGGGACAGCCCTGGAACACAACTGCTGTTGCCTGGCTGCCCGCATGCTAGTTTTTTCAATGAGCGAGCCCCTGACTTCTATGCCCAGAAATCCAGGATTCGCATGCCACAAGCCCGATGTCTTGAATTACTGAAGGCCCACCACCATGAGGCTAGCTTTTTGTCTTGGTTTTGTCATGTCTCGTTCGTTGATGATACGATGTAATGCAAGAGCTGGCTGAAAACCACGGACTTCTTCGAAATGACGGCACATTGTTGCATCAGTCGAAGATCTGGCTCTAAATCGTTGCCATGCTTGCCGATAGACCCTCGACATCAGCTCCTGAAACAAATCACTGCACAGCTCCTCAAAGCTTCTTCAGCTGACAGTCTGGCAAACATCAGTGTTGAATCGGGGCTGGCAACCCGTGGCCAGCGGTTTGGATTCTCGGATTGTAGGGTGGTGATCGACTCTTGTGCTTCTCGAGAGCGCTCGCAGCAGAACAGTTCCTGGGTGAGCACTCCCGGTTTGAGGGACAACCCGCGCCTAGAAAATGCTGCAGCATCCCCGTGATTCTCGTTCCCCATCCCCGGGTAGTGATTTCATTCTTCAACACTTAAACGGGCGAAGCTCTGGACGCCTGTGCGAAGCCACCAGGTTGGCCGTGCAGAGACCGCGCCACCTTCCACCGACCGGCTCACTCTGGTGTTCTGACTGGGCATTCTTTTGAAACAAAGCTCTGCCTCTAAATGCTTCAAGGCTGAGGACATGTGCCCCTTCGCCTGGATGTGCAAGGAAGGATCGTTTCTCAACTTTGCAAAAGTCAGAAGCGATGCCCTCCTCCTCAAGAGCTTCCAGGTGTTGCAGCAAAGCCTCTCGCAAGACCAAAGAGAGGACCCAAAGTGAGGACCACAAGGCGGAGCAAGGGCCACTGGTGTTTTTTGCCTCGTGGGTCTGGCTCGTGGAGTCCAGGAGACAAACCAGCCGCGGCCTCCGCGGCCCCACTGCACACCACCCCCCGAAGCCGCCCATCAACCCATCGGAACTGGCCTGGGGCTTTCGATGGTGAAAGGAGCTTCCTCCAGTTCGCACTCCTTCAGCAAAGGGACCTGCGAAGATGCGACGCGCAACCTCTTCCTGCAGGCAAACCCCGTCTGCTTACGATTCGCCTCATCCTGGGAGCAGCTCATGAGAACGAAGTCCACATCTTTGGCCGAGGCCTTTTTCTCCTCAATGCAAGGGAAGCACTCGGGATCAAGAACCTCTACACATACCCAAGGCCCCAACCAAGACCAGGCCCTGGAACAGCTGAGGAGTGGCCTTGAAGAGACTTTGTGGCGATCTCCCCACAAGCGATGGATGCCCTCAGGACCGCTCCATCAGCAGCCGAGGTATCTCTTTCCCAGAAACCTGCCGCAGAGAATGGAATGTTCTCACATGCTGCCAGGACCGGAACAGTCTGATGCTGGTTCATCACATCTGGTCTGGTTTGAGAATGCAACGATGTCTCTCTCAACAGTCTATAGGATGCTCTGCTCTTTTGCATCATGTCCCTTGCACACTCTCGCAGAACCATGCAACGTCCCTCTGAAGGATATTACCCTTGGACATCGAAAAGAATACCATCACAACTGATGACAACCGAAGGTAGATTTCGTGGTTCCACTGTCCCAACATCGGCTTGCCATCACAAACAAACAGGGACGTCGTTCTGTCGCTGTGCATATTTCAATGCATGGCCAGAGCGTGGAAACCGCAGGCAACCAGGGTTGGATGGTAAACGGCTTCACCCTCAAATCCTCTCCCAGCGATCAAGGCATAAAATGAAACGTCCGGTCCATCCACCACTATGGAAACATGTTAGATTAGCCTGCTCGTTGCAATCGTATGACCACGTGAGAACGAAATCCGGCAGGCAACAGCAACAAGCTATATACCTGTAAAGCAAAAAGACACACACAGACACACGAGCACAGACTCCATGGACACTCGACGAGCCTTGCGAATCGATTCCTGCCAGCGGCTTGGCCTCCAAAGGCTGGACATGAAAGCAGGAGACTCATTTCTTCGAGTTGGGTGGCTGGCTCTTGCGGTGAGAACCTTGTCACAGGATAGCCAGGAGATGCGGATTGGATCCAGAGCCTGCATGCTCTCACCGTGTCGAGCACAGTAAGGCAAGCTGTGGGCACCCAGCTGAACCGCATCCATCTCGCCGTCTTGAGCAAGCAGCAGGACCTGCGGAGAGTTTCACTCGCACCTTTCAGTGAAGCATTCCAAAGCAGGCGGGGCAGCGGGGACGCACCCCCCCCCCCCCCCACCGGCGCTCCACGGCTGGCTCCAGCAACTGCTGCTTCGAGTAGAAGCCGCCTCGGCTTAAGATCAATTGAGGAAAAGCTGCGAGAGGCTCAAAAACCGCAAGGGCGTCCGCCCTGCCAAGGCCGGCCGCGCGCAGCCCGGTGGCAAAACCTCAGCACATGCCCCGCTCCGCTGCTCCGCCGCTCCGCCGCTCCGCCGCTCTCGCCGCTTCTCGTCTCGGAGTCTAAGCACCGCTCACACAAGGCAGCGCCCGCTGCGATCGCCTTGGAGACTTCGCTGTGGAGGAACGCCACCTGGAAAACCAGCAGAGTTGGGGCTGGTGCTGGCAACCTGCCACTGCCCGCCTCGCTCGGGTGTGGAAGCTTCCTTGCTGCACTGCCAGGTGTGGCAAAGCGGCCCGGCAGCCTCCAGCACCAGCCATCAGGCCAACCCGTCTTCCGCCCAGCCCAACAAACAGCCGCCCCGACGGGAAGCGCGGAGGATCCTTGACACCGGTCAGGGAAGTGACCTTGACAGGCGCAGATGATCACCATCATTCTAGCTCAAACTTTGCAACTTCAGTTCCAAACCCCTTGCGCCATTCCTTCATCTATCACCTTTGCGATCTCGAGGCTGTAGCCTGGGAGAAGATTTTCACGCCCATGAAGCATGCTTGCATCCCATGGCCTTCAGATGGAACGGGAACCGCGACCACACGAAAGCGGCCCCGGCAACATGGACATGCATACACCTGCTGAAGCTTGATGAAAACTCTGAGTACTCTCCAAAGCTCCGCAACAGCCTCACAGTACCGAGCACGCTCCCACTTCTTCAGCTGTCGATGACGTCTGTCATTCCACGTCAACCTCATAGCAACGGCGTGCCTGCCATCTCATCCGCTGCTTCCAGGAAAGTCCAACAGCTGAGATGCAGGCAAACCACGTCTGAACTCTTCTCTGGTGAGAAGTACCTCCTCCTGCCCACTCAGCCGAACGCCAATACTTGACAGTTGTCTCAACGCATGAGGACTTACCTCCTCGCTCATTTTCGCCAGCACTTTCTTGGGTCGAGTTCCAGCAAGCGCCCGCACCTGCTGAGAAAAGTTATCCATGCTGCTGTGAAAAATGTCCAGTGCTCGCGCCTTCTTCAATGCATCTGCTCCAAACGCTGCCGGAGGAGGCGGCCTTTTCTGGCTGCACACATGTCTCCGACTAGTCCTTCACACCGTGACAAACCTGGAACTTGCTAGACGAGCAGCGCATTATCTTGTTGTTGCCAAAGTTCGGCACAGAAGCGTGCCATGTCCTCCGCTGTCCAGAAGTCCTGCAAGGTCAGAAGATCCACACAAGAACAAAAATGTGAAATGTATTATGTTGCCCCTAGACTGGCCTTCTTCCCAATGTCAAATCTTTCGAAAAGCTTTGCTGCTGCCGCCTTCTTCGTAGACATTCACGGGGCGCTGAGCCACCGACAAGACAGCTGCGAGCCTTGTTCGACATGGTCTGAACCAAATCCGAGAGTAATACCTGCAAGAGCTGTCCCGCCGTTACAGATACACACAAGACTGAAAACATCGGATCGGCCTCAGACTTTTTCTTGTCAACCTTCCTGCGAGCTTTGTAGGCACCTTGCACGAGCAGTCTGACGGAAGCCTTGGCCTTACGCACGATGGGTTTGGGGTTCACACGGAAATGCCGTTGGACTGTAATGGCGGCTTTTACCTCTTCACTGTCCTGTCCAAGACTCGAGTGGACGGCACGCAATTCGTGCGAAAGGCGGGAGTCCTCCTGCTTCGCCGGCGTGCTCGTGACCTGGCGTCTTATTCGCACTTCACACCGATGAATTCACCCTTCAGCACCACTCACAAGCCGCCTCGCGCTCTGCTATCCAGTCCTCCAACCAAAGGTGCCAGTGGCTGGCATAAGCATCCACAAGTGCATCGTACGCCTGGCTCACAAAACAACAGCAAGATGCAGCAATGAAACCCAAAATACAGACCGGGCACCGCAAAGTGGAGCAATCAAAACGGCAGGTTGGCAGCATCTGGAAGCCGGTCCACACACGTTTGTCCAAAATCCTTCTTTGCATTGTCAATACACGCCTGCCAACACATGCAAACGAAAAGCCCGAAAAGCAGACTGTGAAGTACGGAGCGACACCTGCCAAACTGATCGCAGGAATGAAGCGGGAGGCGGCACGTAGTTCGATTCCTGCATGTTCCAGTTTCACAGCCATGAAAGCCCATGAAGGGTTTCCTGCAGCACCCAAGTCCTCAGCCAAGCTACCACAAAATTCACGGAATTGCTCGAAGCCCACCGTTTCATCATCCTGCACCAGTGAAAAATGAACGACAGGGTGTGCCTGGGATGGCTATCCGGCTCCTTTCGTAACTCACTCATCAATCGATGGCCTCAGCCAACTCTGCTCAACTGCGCATACAACATGGACTTGCTGCGATGAGCACAGTACTCGGTGGTCTGGCGGACGTGCCGCCACTCTTCGCCAGCCACCATTGTTCAAACCACTGCTCTCTATGAGCTAAGTATACCTCCCACAGCATGCAACCGCTCGCAACGGCTCGTGTAGACAACACAATGCGGCGCACTTGGAACCCAGCAATGAAGCGCCCCTCTGTCAAGGAATCTAGTCCAGGTGCCCAAGCCTCGCAATAAGTCTGAGACGGGCATAACTCGATGAATCGAATGCCTCGAACATCTGTGACGAATCTAGTGCAAGTCCAAGCCTGGAACAGTCGTCTCGCGAAACCTTCCGGAAGTCGTCCTGCTTCGACTGCCTTGCGCAACTCAAACTCATATAAACCGACTGGTCACTGACTCAGTCGGGTCGGGACAGGTGCGGCTTCGGCATCTCGAACATGTTGGGTGTATGTGTCGCTCTTGCTTGCCATCGGTCCTGTAACCCGTTCTCTCCCATTGCAATTCCACTTGTCGTGTGCTTGCTATGCTTTTGGTTGACCGACTTGGCTTCAGGAACTGCGACTGCATGCCCACTACTTTGGAAGCTGCTTCAACTGGAGGGCATGTTCCACGAAAGTGTTGCCGTGCACTTGTTTTTGATCCTCCCACCGATATACTTTTAAACTATTAGTGGAGAAGTTTCGCTTCGACATCCTAATGTACTGCCACCCTCAACGAGCACATCCCTGCCCGCCAGATCCCCTGCCGCACCGCCAAGCCTGCAGAAGCTCCTCCAGCTCCGCTGGCCTACGAGCGCTTGAAACTGAGAACGACCCAGAAGCTTCGGAAATTGCCTGAGGCCCATGCGAAAGTCTCCAGCCTCGATCTTCCTGCGGTGAGTTCGTCAGAACGAGCATGCAAATTGCATGGGAACAAGGGGGCAGGTCCTGGTGGGCAAAATGACTGAAAAGCCGCCGCATGTCCTGACATGGACACAGCAGCATCTTCGGAGACTACTGATTCCTGGTGATGCTTATTTGGATTTTGCACCAAGCAGTCCTCCTCGTTTGCAGGCTGACCGCTTCCGGCGGATGCCAACAGCTTTCTTAGACTCTGAGAACATCAGCTTTCCAAAAACAAAACCTGTAAAAAAATAAGCTCATGGCCGAAAGATCTGGTTCATGTTCGGTCCTGGGCAATGCTTGCAGCGAGATGCGTTCTGCACGTTTCGACATACTGAGGAACTCACATATGCAACTCTGTGAGGGCAACGACAGGATTCTTTTGGGAAAACAATAACCACTGAGCTGCTGCTTGAACCGAAACTGCCCTGCTCACACAGGCACATGTGCACCATTTTTGGTCCGTCCTGCCCCCCCCCCTCCCACTATGTAGTTGTCAAGCAAACGGGGCCTGCTGAGCGCTGCTAGTTGAGAAGAGCAAAGCAAAGCATCCGATTTCTCGCAGGACGAAAGCATGATGCTACCATGCACACCCTGCACCCAGCGGATTCCAACCCTTCACAGGTTACCCTCATGGCAACATTGATGGAATCTTCGCAGGAGCGTCATGCTCTTGCATGCTCTCTCCAAAATCGACGGCATTTCCACCAACACCAGCAGATGACAAAAATATGGGGCCTTTGTAGGTCCCCCACCCCGCCCTTCTCAAATGGTTGCGAGGTACTTGTGAAACTTGGCCCAGTGGGGAAGGCACAGATGAGCCTGCTAAGCAGCCGCTTCACACATCCTCAGGAAGTCGAGACGTGGAACATGAACAAGCAGGGCTCTGCATTTCTTAGTCTGCCACTTGTCAAAGACTTCATGCGACTTATTGACATAGAGTTCGGCCCATTTCGGGACCCAATCCTGGCAGGCACTGCTGTAGAGTGGGCGGTGGAGGGGGCTAAAAAGTGTCGAACACCCGGGGCTCGCCTCCTTGAGATGCCGGATAAAGTAGGTGGTCCCGCCGTACTCAATCTCGTTCAAGAAGAACGTCCGCCCGTTGGGGTCCCAGTTGGTCTGCTTGTCATGCAACGGGCTGTCTGAACAGCCGACATCAGTGCGGATCAGCGTCATGTCAATGGGCTGTCCTGTCGACAACTGCTCCCAAACGCATTGGTTGAAGTGATTGTTCCACCAGGCGCAGCAATGCATGCCATTCTTTGCTCTGAACCTTTCGAAATCGGACAGCTGAACCTCGACCTAGGTTCAGTCCTGAGGGAGTGCACAGCTGTGGCAAGATCTTGAGCGCCTGCTCGCCTATTCGCTTCGCATTCTCCAGGAATTCGGAGGGGATGTCGTCTCCTCCATGTGCACCCACAGCCCCCAACAGACAGAGACGGATAACACGGGGGCGACTCAAAACTAAACTACAAAAGCAAAATGAGAACGCCATGGCACCTGTGATTATCACCTCCTGGCCGTCTTCAGTGGAGACTGCTGCCTTGTTCGCGATTGCCTGACTACCAGACAGCTCTTTCCATCCAGCGGAGCGAACCATCAATAAGCAGACATGTCTCAGGACTCATTCCCGCCACGATGCATACAGGAATTTTCCGTTGAACCAGAAGACCCTGCGTACGCGCTCTAACTGCATGATGCTGCATAACTTTGGGGCTACACCATCAATCAGAGCACTGCCAACAAATGCAGATCGTCCTGGTCTCCCAATTCCTGGTGAAGCCTTCGATGGCCTCTTGCACGACATACTCAGGACCTGTCATGATACCGCATGTCAGCGGGCTGATGAAGAGAGAGAAACACCATGAAGGGAACATTGCAATCTGCCAAGCAAACATTCCGCGTAGTCCCGGAAATAGTTCTTGAGAATGCTTGGATCCTTCTCGCAATCCTTGAAAGGAGGCAAGCGGCCGACATCAACAATCTCGTATACCGTTCTTGCCAACCCTAATTGAAAGATGCTCCTCGACCTTCAGCTTGCAAAAGCCAAGAGAGAAAGCCATCATGGATTGCTTCATCACAAACGTCTGCCAACCTTATGCTGCGCATCATCTCTGCTGTGAACAACCTATGCATTGTTCTCCCACCTCGTGCTTTGATCTCTGCCAGCAGCTTAGCTGGGCTTCGCTTGTTCTTCTTGGCGAAAATCGTCGGTGCCATGGGTATCCCAGCATCCATGCAAGCCTGAGAGCAACATCGACCGGCACCTTCTTGCCCACTTGCAGCTCAATCCGAGCACCGAATGTCACAATGTTGAGGCCTGCATGTAGCGAGACTTGATGTAGATAAAGTCCTTGACAGGCTCAACTGTCTCCAGGATCTGCACAGCGCCCCAGCAGCTAGCTCCCAAATTCGCATCTTTGGCCTGTCCTGGACTTCCCAGCTTGGCATTAGGTTGCCACATTCGGTGAATGCTTTCGTTACCTCCTTGTACCTGTCAACAGCACAGCTCTATTCCAAGGCTGCCCTTCTGCAGTAGAACTTCAGGCCTTTTTGGTCCCTCGAAAATGGAGTTGATGACATCATACCCGATGATGTAGTTGCACATGTTAGATTTCCTTGGTTGCCAGCTTGGGCCGGCTTCAGTTCTTCAGGTCAACTGGTAGCTGATTCTAGCTAATTAGACGAACCAACTCTCGTTGCTGATGCATTTCGTCGCGAAGCTTTAGTGCGCTGTTGAGCCTTTCGGGGTGACTTGCTACCAGTAAACATCAGTTGATCTGAGACCTTACGACACCTTATGCGCAGTTGCGAGTCAATCGCTTCAGCGTAATCTCCTCCGGGAAGATCATGTCGACACTAACGTCACCACCGTACTTCTTGTGAATGTACCTAAGCCGTCCACTGCTGAACAAAAAGCACAAGTGACCTCGCGTACCTCACAAGGCGCGTCACCAAGGAATCGCCACATCTGCATGAGCAAATCCTTTGACACCAGCTTCACAATTTTTCAGATACTCCTGCATCGCAACAGAGCTTTCGCGAAGGCGCCAAGGATTAGTTTCGGGATTGTCTTGGGCCGTGAGCTGCTTTTAGCAGCCGGAAGGGGATGCAGGGGCCAAAGGGGTTGAGAGTACGGCACCCCGCCTCAACCGGCCAATTGCACACCCTCAACATGTGACCCCCACCACTTGCAGATGTACTGCCCACACGACAATACTCTTGTTGTGAGTTGCACCTCGGCTGCAAGTGCGCTACACAAGTGTGCTACAAAAGTGTGCTACACAAGTGCGCTCCGCTTCAATTGCTCGCTTGAAAGATCCCTGACAGCTCCTTGCTCTCAGGGTCAACGCGGTACTTGTCTGGCATGTCAGCCATGAATGAGGCGTCACCAACATACTTCGGATCTTCCACCAAGTCTGTGTCCTCCAGGCTGTTTGTATATTCTCTGCAACGATCTCTCGGCAATGAGATGCAAAATACGGAAGCTATGGCCTTGCCAATCAAAAAACCGATCCGGATTGGCTTCGTTGGGGCCACCACCTGGCATCAAATCACAGCTACTCCGTCGCGACATGCTGTCTTTCTGCTCCTGCTTCTTCCCCTTCTTCTGATCCCGCAGCTGCTACTTCTACGTACGTCTGTCTCTTATTAGTCTCCTGCCCCCGCGTCCGCTGGCACCGATGGCACCACCGCACAATGGGTTTTTGCTGTCAACCTTGCCCTATAGCCTCGCCCTCCGGTACAGAGCGCGCCCTGTCCCCTTGCTCCGGAGGCCGCCTTCCGGGCCTTGCTCTTGCTCGCCGCCTTGCTCGCTGCAGGCTTGCGCTTCACCACTGCCTGCCGTAGGTCAAGGCACTTAATGCAGCCTTCAAAGGCCCATGAAAGGACGCTGGCCGCTGGCCTTCGTGACGACCTTCTTGGCCTTGGCCTAGCAGGGTGGTCCGGGTCAGGCAATGCGGCAGCGATTCTCTGCAGAGTCGCGCCTTGACTGACGCTGGCTTCTTCTTGGGGGCCATGGCAGCGTGACTTTTGAGCAGAGCTACAGCTTGAGCTGGGAAAGCGGCAATGAACGCCCTGCGAAGGACGGCACCCGGCGGACACCGGCAAGTCGCAATTTTTGCCTTTGCTTCCAGTTTTTTGCAAGGGCGAGAGGACGGGTGAGGACTCAGAGCTCGGACCTGACATCGGCCGTCGCAAGCCTGACGATCCACAGATCAAGCAACCAGCCAATGGAAGAAAGAGGGATCTCGTGCGTCATTGCTGGGCTTGCTGCAGCTTCTCGACCAGCTCCGCCTTTTCCATGCAGCCCTTGCCTTGCGCTGAAGCTCGGACTCCGCATCAGTTCTGGCACACTTTCCCTTCTCCCGGCCAGCTGAGGAGCGAGCACGTAGCACTCAGATCAGACAGCAAAGACCACAGCACAGATGCCGGCTTGGCAGCGAGCAGTTCTGGAGAGGAACTCCGAACTGCCTCCCACCAGGCCAAGCGCATGCGACACCGGCACCAAAGCATGCCAACCCGTTTTGTCTTCCTTCGAGCGAGGTCAGCCTGAAGCGCAGCGTGCTTTGCATCTTCCCTGCCTTGACCTGCAGCATGAGGAGTCTGGCAGACTCTGATGCGACAGTAGCAACGTAATAGGTACAGACTTGAAAGAGAGCGAGTTGCAGCGACATTAAGCACCCATGGTCGCCCCATGAGCTCAGCTTTACCACACACACACTGCCGAAGGTCTCTCTAAAGGCACACGCCCGACACAACCCGACACTTCCCAGCGTACGGATGGTTCGCCCAACGCAGCGAAGCAGCCGTGACCACACGGGCTGGGCGTTTTCTCAATGGGTAGGCTAAGGATGGCGGGCTGGCAGACTGTGTAGCGGGAGAATCTGCGAAAGCTCAACGGATCGGTGGAAATTTCTGAAGAAGGCAAGGACTGAGAGCTGGGACCGAAGCCTCAAACGGCGGCGGCTGGGATGCATTTGCCATATTACCGGCCCAAGCCAAATGGTGGCCAGCTCGATGTTGACAGGTCGGCCACGGCGAATTGGGCAAAGCAAAGGACAATCGAAGTTGGCGCATTGTTCACTTCTACGTATCTTCCCGAAACGGTCCGAACATGTATCTGTTTAACGTCAAGACTTCAGAAGGTCCTGGCTTGGGGTGGGCTTCGCAACAACATGCAAGTCTCAAGTGCAGAGACGCCCACCCTTCGTCCGTGTCGAGATGCTTGCGTGCAGCGTGTTACACTGATCCCGGAGCATGTTGCTCAGCCTAAGATCCACTTCTCCGGGTTTGACGAGCTTCCAGCACTGACAACGCAGCGAAATGGAGGCTCCAGAGCGGCCATGGAGCGTGTCGGCTCCGAGAACAGCACGACATCCCATCCAAAACCAGCAGTATCCGATCTTAATGACATGAGCTAACAGCCCCTCGCTGTGCATCCTGGCATACTTCAGGCCTGCTCGCTTGCCAGCGCGATTTGATTTTGCCTTTGCACCTCCGCCTCCACCGGCGGCTTTCTTCACCTGCCGACATCAGACATACGCGCACGCGGCAGGCAGGCCTTCAACTCTCGACCTTGCCATCGGCTTTTCTTGGCTGAACAGTCTTCTCGTTTGGGCCTTCCATCTCCATGCAGGAAAGGTCAACGAAATCAACGAGGAAGATTGCCGACACAGGCCCTCTTAGAAATGGACTTCCCGGCAAAGCGCGTGCCTGGAGTGCCACATCGTCTGTCACGCACTCGCATGCACTGCATCTTCGTTGCATGCTCACCAGCCTCCGAGCCAGCCAGGGCAAGCTTCTCGGAGTATCTTAGGCCTCGAGCAGCAACTCTATCATAATAAACGCGGCGACACCAGTCACTACAACACTGCAATGCCAAAACGAGTATGCTCTGCCACTGGCATTCTTGAGCCGCGACTGCTTCGAAGTGCGGAATGAACCTCTCGTCCTCGTCCTTCGGTATCACATCAAATGCAGCGTTTTCGACATCAACCGACGGATATGCCTTTCTGGGATCATAGTCGAATTCCAGGACAATGACCTCATTAGCATGGAGCTCATGGAACCCACTTTCAAGGCGACATTCGTCAAAGCCGTCCATGCTTCGTTGACTTGTTGAGAAGCATCTGAAGTACTGTTGGGTGTAAGCGGAATCGACACATGCATCATTGCAATTACTCGAGAGCCTGTCTGGCCAGGGTTCCCGTATGTGTCCCTGGCCAGCATCACAACTGTCCAGAATGTTCGTGTACTGGATAGCTTAACTACGAGCCGAAAGAGGCTGATTTTCCGTGTGTTTCTGATACGCCGCTTGTCCGTTTGTCCCTCAAACTATGGCTTACGCATGCTTACGCTACAGCACTTCGTTTTTCTCCTCTCTGAGTCTCTGCCATTCACATGTCCTGGGCCCCGGGCGTCACTACTCCCGTGCGTTTTTCCTGCCGGCCTGCGCAGTCGGCACCACTTTGAACTCACCACATGCAACCGCCGCAGCATGCCAAGATCCACACGTGCAGAGACCTTCGAAGAGCTTCTTGCTTCCGTGCACCTGAATCACACGCACAGCTTCTCTGGACGCTTGGCCACAAGACTTACCTGCAACAACTGTGCAAACTCTGCGAGACACACAAAATGCACAAAGTCAAGGAGAGCGATCCGAGAGTGGCTGCATGTGGCTACTTGCTATGCGGTACTTGATTTTGTTTTTTTAAGGGGGCCTTGCCTTGAGCAGCAGGTCGAAGAGCACCGGTCGATCTTGGCCTCAAGAGTCGCACTGAGCTACAGGCAGCTGCGCACGGGAGCAACGCGGCGCATCGTCTCCGGTGGTCCCCGGCTTAGGCGAAGCTGCATCTCGTCTTTCGAAGCCTTGCGGCCCTCCTGGTCGTTCTACTGCACCACATGCCGAAAGAATTCTGCGATCGCTCGAAGACACTGAAGACCCGAACTGCCGGACTGTCCTGCATCCGGGCCACCTGCACCGGTGGTCTTGGTAACCATTCCACGAAAATGCAGTCAAGTCGCGTAGAACGACCACAGAAGGTACACAAGTGCAGACTCGCCAGAGGCACAGCGCTGGACATTTCTGGACTGCTTACTGTAGCTGCGGCTTTTCTGGCTGCCACATGCTGCCAATTACGCTTCTACGACTCCACATTCTGCTTTCAGCTGAAGCTGACAGGATCCGAAAGCTTCAGCAAACCTTGCTGTGGAATCGTATTGAAATGTAAACATGGTGGCAGCACAGAACCTCCTAAAGCTGGATGAAGTGTGATCACCGTGGAAAAGTCCAAGGCAGTTCAATGCGTTCATGCTTGCGGACAGTCTCTGCCTGCATATTCTCCGGCAGGGTGTTCAAGTGGTAGTTAAAGTTTTGGACAAAGATCTTGTAGCGCCTCGCTAACATGCGGATGCCTTTGTGCTTGGATGCTGGCACGCATCATGCCCATGTTTCAAAGCGACTCAACCTGTGCATCGATCACAGGCATTTCCATGCTTGAAACCGACCCCGAATCACGAACTAGACGCGGACCGCACCGCCTCAGCCAAAATCATTCTGCAAGTAGACGCTGCGAAAGCAACCAACGCAACGCCTTTCCTAGTGTGCGGGTGCGTGTGATCGCGTGTGTGCGCACGCATTTCTGGGGTATCATGCTGATTGCGAGAAGGTGGTCACTCCGCTGCAGTTGCTCTCTGAGTGACTTGCCCTGCAGGTGGTTCATCCTGGAACACAATATTCTCGACTGGCCGGTCAGCACAATTGCCTGAGCTGCGAGGGCATCTGCGCGATCACTGGGATTGCTGCAGTCTTGCAGTTGGCTCTGAGATGCATGCCGCCATGCTTCCCTTGCACGCCTGTTTGCGGCGAGGTTTGCCATGAGGCATGACAGTGTGCCAGTGGTGGCAGGCTCTTCCGCTTGCGGCGAAGGGACAGCAGAGCAACCCCCTACGAGTGCCCGCGAACACGCGAACCCAGAAGCTGTCAAAAGATCCTTCTCGATGTTCGACCCATTGATTAGAGTGCGGCGAAATTGCTGAGTGAAGGGCACAAGATCGGCAAGGAGTAGCCCACATTGCAACAAGCAAGAAATCGGCTTACGTTCACATCCGTGCCACTCATAACATCTCACAACAGGGCTGCCAGGATTGTCATCCGGAACAACTGAGGACGCGTCACATGTCAACATCCAACTCACCACCTTCCGCCGTCTTGTGCCTGTAGCTGATTTCCTGGCCACCTGACACCGTTGAGCATCGCAGTCTGTCGGTTCCAAGCTCTAAGAGCCACCTGCCCACTGCCTGGCAAAAGCATGTGCAGGTCGAGATCGTCGGCAGAAGTCCAAGAAAGAGAGGCCACCAGAACCTGTCGCCGACATGGGAGGCTGTCTCACGCTGATAGCTTGAGTTTTGCTGGGGCGACGACACCCACCGTATTGCCTCCAGCCTGAAGGGAGGAGGCGAGGAACCATCTGGCCAAGTATAAGTGCCTGCAAGCCTCGCCTGGACCACCCGTCGCTCAATGTCACGAGTCACTGCCAAGGCACCCTGAGGCCGCCTGCGGCAGGCAGCAAGAAAGAAGAGCACACAGCTTGTGACACAATCGAAGATGAAGAGCGGCGGCCTGTCTCCGCCCTTCCCAGCCAGCACGACCTGGGCATCGCCTGGAGATCCTGTCCGACAAGGATCTTCAGCAGTTTCAGTCTGACGCCGCCGCAATCCGTTTATGTGTGAAACCGCCTTCGACCAAACCACAAAGGCAAATGATGGTCTGAAGCCAGGCCGAGGCCCAGCCTGAGAATGTCCAAAGCATCAGTATGCACCCGTCGAATGAGGATGCGTGCGATGAAGATCACAACCGTGTGCCGGGCAGGAGTGATATTTCTTCCGCATTGCTTCGCATTTTGTTTGCACCTACCGAGTGACCCAACACCAAACCGTGAAAGTGCTCGTGTATGTCCTTGTGGCAAGCGTGCGGAATGTAGGGCGACTGCTGCTGGTCTGAGCCAACACGCATAAAGGAACTGAAAACTTTCAGTTGCTTTCTGCAGTTGTCCTTGCAGCAGGCATGCATGAGCCAACCATTTCGAGATTCAGCCTGGCTTGTGGCTGAGTGCTGTAGTAGTTGAAGTCTCTGCTTCGAGTCCTTCAGCTCCTTGCCGCCCTCCTCCGCATCCGCGAGAACCGGCATGGTGCCACTCCAACTAATCACCATCCAATGAACATCCGTCATCCTTCAGCGTCGTGGTTCGCCGGTCTGTTGATGTTCTTCGGGCAGCAAGCATCCAAGTTCAGCAGGTGGCTGGGTTAAGCCATGACGACGGAGTCTTAGCCCGATCGGAAAAATCCTTACTCTGCAGGCTTTGCATCTTTGCCGAATCTGTCTGATTCTGTAGTCTGAAGGTGGACAAGTTGCGACCGGCCCAGGCGCGGCCAGAGGCAGCCAGCAAGGCCAGGAAGGAGGCAGCGCGCGCCGCGAGGTCCTCGCCCTTGCCAAGGCCCTCGGGGCTCCCAGAAAGTGGCGGCTCTCAGACGTTCATGTCAGCAAGACAGTCGAAGACTCTTGCGGAGATCTCCTCAAATCTCCGTGATTTTATCCCTCAGCGGCCTGAGCGGTCAGGATCTCCTGATAGAGCTCATAGGCGCGGTCCTGGCGAGATCGAGATGGATGAACGGGTGAACCATCGTCAAACACGACTGGTTGCCGCCAAGTCTCAGGATCTTTCTCGGTGCCAAAGCCATTTTCTAGAGAATAGGCCACATCGAAGCGCCCTCGGAGGTCACCGGTTGCCATGGCCTGCTGACTCCAGTAGAAAGCCTGCAGCCACGTCACGAGCTCATACGAGCTCCCATAATGACTGCAACCGGGCCAGTCCTGTGCACCATCTTTAGGGGCTCCACGGTAGCCGCTGCTGTAGGCATGCGAAAGGACCTCGTTCACAGGCTACCCTCCAGCCGTATGTACCCATCTGGTCAGAAAGCTCCGAGGTCGAAGCATGCATGGCGTCAACCTTGCCGTCGTAAGCCGCCCTGCGAATGATTCCAATCTTCCAACTCTTGCCGCAGTGGCGAATCGGCCCCAGTCACCCAGTCTCCAAGCCTCCGATGGAAGTAGAAGGCACAAGTGTCGGGTGCAGCGGCGAATATCGGTCGCGCAGGTTCCAATTCTGGTGGCACCTCGTGGCTTCAAGATATGTACTGCTCTCTCCAAAAGCGAAGACGCAGGGCAACACGCCTCGCGGCAGAGGAAGGATCCCGGACGGCAAGAGGAAAGCTCCTCGAAAAGGCCGTGGAGGCCAAGGGGCCTCTTATCTTGAGCTTGCCACCTTCTATGTCTAATTTCAATACGTTACACCTCAGACTTCTTTGCTTGGGGACAGAGAAGCTATTCCAAGTGTCCTCGCCAGCACCAGCCCACTGCCTCGCGAGATCCTCACAGGCCCCATCACCTCGTCGGCAACCAAATCCACCGTAGCATGGACAGTCTGCGCTTGCGGTCAAGGAGAGAAGCTCCTGAAGCTTGGCTTTGCTGCGCCACTAAAACCGATGAATCTGAACGATGCGAACTCCTCCCAAGCGCCTTGCGAAGCCTGTGTCTTCTGAGAAGCCACATTGGCCTCAGCAGCGATGTTCGCAGGAATTTGGTAGGTCTGCTTCACACATGAGTGGCTGGAGGAGAACAAAGTTGCCAGCAGCTAGCATTTACGAGCAACTCTTGTCAGATGCCAGCCAAAGTCTTCTCCCTCTCTGCGTGTCGAGATGAATGCAGCATGGCAATCGCAAGTATGCAACTTTGAGGGTCTTGCTTGCAGGCTTCGGTGGTACCACTCGGGCCGCACCCAGCAATGTAAGAAATCGCGTGCGGAAACCTGACACGACGACTTAAGCTGCTGCAGTCAGCATGGCGCTCGTAAAGCGTCTTATGGCAAATCCTGCTGCTGACTCCAGACAACTTCGACGTCTGTGTCCATGAGAACATATACTTCAGTTCTCACACGGAAATCAACAGACAACATTGGGCTTGTCCCGAGTCGGAAAAGTACAAGAGCAATGATTTCCAAATGTTGGCTTTAACTCTCCATGGTAACCGTGGGGGATCAATCTATTGTTCTCGACGTCAGGCCTTGTCCATCCTTAAACTTTTAATCCTTGACAGCTGCTCCTCTGCTTTGGCGTCCGCCATCTTAGCAATGTCGGTGCAGGCTTGAGCAGCAGTCGTAGCGCTTCTTATGTACAGAGAGCATGAGCAGGGTCGCAAAAGCAAGCAGAGTCCTACCTGATCAAGAAGGCGAGCAGACGGTCCAGTTTGCTAGCTTGGAATCGTGTGGAATCCGCAACTTCCACAAAGCTCCACTGCATGTGATTAGTCCAGGACAGCAGGAGCAGATCTGTACTACTGCACCTTCCTGCCGGAGGGAACCTCTGCTGCATCCGGGAAGCCAGCACGGGATTCGAGAGTGGCTCCTGTCGATTGGCCTCCACCTCTGGCACAGCCACCTGGTGACAGTGAAGCTCTGACACGGCTGACGTGTGTGGACGAAGGCAGCTTACAAAAACTCTGCCTCTGGGGCCGGCTCAGCATCAAGGCGATGAAAAGTCCAGTTGACGTGCATGCCTTCAACCACGGCGGTGTTGCAAGACTTGTCCATCAGGAGCTTGCCTGGGCCCATCGGTGCCACTCACTTTGAGCATCATTGCGGCGACTGTTCGCAGGCTAGCGACCACGTTGATGATGGAACTCCACGAGGTGCGGCACTGCCCCAGGAGGTTGCAATGCGACGGGCACTGGAGCGCCAGCAGGAAAAGCATCGTAGCTGGTGTGCCACCTCGTGGAACTGATTCGATTGAGCTTATGGCTTATGGCTGCACTTGGCGACCAGAGACATGTCACATCGGCCGGAAATACTGCGTGTCGAGCCACAGGAAGGAATACAGATGCCGAAACTCTGTCCTTTCTGGAATCGGCTGGACGATCTCTGTCACTTCAAGCCCTTGCAGCAATTGGCTGTCAGCAAGGCTGGCGTTGAACATCTCAGTTCCTTGCAGCTTTGCTCCACACGCGTGCTGTCACATGCACATGTCACTGATCCGACCAAGTGCTGGGCCACCTCCTGTCACCTGCACATATCGGAGGAGCAACAACTCTGACAAGCACCCCCTGCTGCCACTTCAATGTAGCTCCAGACACTGATCTTGGAGCAAGTCGCCTCAGCCGCAAACACCAGGCTCACATTTCTGGAAACCAGGTCCGGTGAAGACGTTGTCCACCAACCACGAAGGTTACAAGGATGATGGGCCTGATGTGACAATCTGAGGGGTGCCGCTGCCTCTAGAACCTAAAAAGCTTGAAAAGCATATTTGCCAAGTCATTCCTGCTTGTCGTCATGGGTCGTCGTATCGCTGATTAGTACTAGGTGTGGTGGCTGCTGCGCCGCCCATTTGTCCCACAAGTAGGCTGCATCGGCATGACCAAGATCATGGCCGATGTCACCTGAAGGTCTGCTGTGGTAGTGAGAGTCTTGCAGCTGGGCTCTTAGTGGACTCTTTCTAACTCCTAAACCCCTCTAGCCGCCACAAAGCGCAGCCTTGCTGCTTAAGAGCATGGCCAAGAGGAGGGCGCCAATTTCATCGCCAAGTGTATTCGAGCGCCGCGCCAAGGCTATGATCAGCCGAACGATGCTCGACTGGGAGAGCACAACTTCCAAGAAGGATCCTTGCCTCACTTTGCCGTGAATGAACTGCCGTAACACATCCTATCCGACATCGAACTGTCAGCAGTTGCCCAAGGATCCTACACTTCAGGAGAACATATGCCACCGCTCGTAACCTCCGAGAGCGCCTCTGACGCAGATGATCCAGATGTGCGGTTCTGAGATGCGCCCTCCGAGTCTTTGAGGGACAGCACTCCCAAATTGTAGGCTGCAAATGCCTGCACTGGATTCAAAGCGCCATTCCTGTGAATTGGTGCTGATGGCGTCGGGAATGTGACGTTGGGCTTGTCAGATTTGCCGGTGGCCTCTGGCAAGAGTTGCTTGTAGCGTCGAATTGCCTCCGTGTTGCGCGACGATCCTTCTGGAGTTTCCAAGGCATCGGATCCATCCACGAACGAATGAGCAACCAGCAATTTTGCATCCTCTCTCCCAAGATCCGCGGCCTTAACTAGGTGTGGCCAAGCATCTCGCCTCGCAGTTGCGACATCAGACGAATTGGGCGAGGCGAACCGGGCCAAATAATACTTGGCCATCTCAGCATCTGCGTCGTGGCCGGCATCCTCCGTGGCTCTAGTCGCGACTAGGTCAAGCAGTGGTTTCGCTTTCTGGGTGTCATTCTCCTGCAGGTGCTCCACAGCAAGCCAAAGAGCTGACTTCCGATCACCCTTCGAAGCTGCCAAAGAACGCAGCTGACTTACATTGGCAGCTTTGCGGGCTACTGCAGGCAGATCCTCCGATCGAACTCCACCGGTTTCCAACATGCTAGAGGCCTTGGCCAGATCAGGTGCCGACGACCTCGAGGGATCTGCCAGGATGTGCTCAAGGAAGCCTTTGTCTGCTCTCTGTTGGGAAACTCCTTGAGAGAGCGGATCTGGGACGGGACCCCATGACCCAGATTGAATCTCGTCAATAGTTGAGGAAGCCATGTTCCCTAGAGAATTGACCAAAGTCTCGTCGCAACTGGCTTTGTCCACAGTCTTTGGCATTCGCGACACGAGGGAAGATGCTTGATTGGGACCAGGTGCCGTCATTTTGGTCAAGTTTATCATGCGTGTGCGATTCAAGTATGCAACGGCAAGCATGCCAAGTGGATCGCCTCCAGCATAAGAAAGGGCGTACGCAGCTGCAGAAGGGTCCGGTGGGCCAATGTCACGTGGCAATCGTGCGGCGTCTGCTGTCGCAGGCTCTTGTGCAAGAACATCTCCAAGGACAAGCAGCCTTGGCTCACCAGCTCCATCTTGAGCCAGGTGTGCAGCTCCAACAAGCGGAGGGTATCCCACACCGAGGAGGAGCCCCAGAAGGGCATAGCACCGGGCACAAGGCGGCGTATGATGGGCGCCCTCACGTGCAATTCTGATTGCAGCGTTCACATCTCTCTGCACCAACGGCTGCGTTGTAGACGGCAGGCCGAAGAGGTACAACCAGGCAAGAACCCCAGACGCATCCTTGGAGGATTTGGAGGCTACAGAAGAAATACGAAAATGTGGCCCGGAACAACATTGCGAAACATCAACGAGAAAAACATCGTTGATCATCATTGCTTCCTGAGCTGCAGGGTGAGGATGCTCCGAGTGCAGTGTTGTCAGAGCTCGTCTCCAGTAGCTGGCCTTCACAAGGAGGACAGCACGAAAACGAGCGAGAGCGAGCACACGGGACAAAGAAGCGGGCGTGCAACCGGTCCTCCTCCTGGGTTTCGGCTGGTCGTTGCACCAACTCTGTGAGACGCTGCCAGACGGCAGCAGCCGCAGCAGATCCCGAGCTCCCTGAAAATGCGCGCACGGCGAAATTACGATTGCTAAGCACTGAACACGCAACATCGGCTCTGGGAAAACTCCGCCTGCATCCGCCGAATCAGTATGATGCAAGGCCACACAAGCAAGGAAGAGGATTCCTGAGGAAGCATGTTCGCTCCAAATCGGTCGTTCTTGCTGCTTCACACAAAAATAGCCGAATCATTTGCACGGACCGAAACGCACCCTCCACTCACGACCACATCGCTGACCTGAGCTACATGTCCTGCCCTTCCCCTTGCAGCCGGTCAGCTGCGAGTGCTGTTTTTTGCCATGTGCCCGGTCGAGCATGGATTCTACACGCGAGTTAGTTGCAGTTAGTTTAGGCTGGCGAGTTGCAACGATTGTGTTTTTTTTCCAGGCAGAGAAGATGCTTTCTCTGCCGTGGCTCTCGAGTCAGTCTCGCAGCGCTGAACCTCAAACGCTCCGATCGCGATGTTCGCCTCTGCTCCGTTGACCACTCACTTCGTGATGTGAGCAATGGCAACACGCTTGATTTTAGTATTCCGCAAGCTTCGCTTCTTTGGCTGCCTGCCGGTACCTGGCCAGGCATGCAGGACAAGCATGAACATGTTATGTGCGGCTAGGCCTCAAGAAAAGATTGGCATGCGCCAGGCTTTTGAGGTATGTGACCTGTGCATTTACACTCAACGACGTGCACATTGCCTCGAACTTGAGGCAGCGACCTCGCCAAAGGGCGATCTTCTCAGTCCCTCGATACCCATGCGCACAGAGCATCCGCCTGACATCGCATGTGGCATTGCCCAGAGACTGCCAGCCAATGACCTTTCTTCCATGCCAGGCCTGGCTCCTCCCCTGGGATGCCAGAGGCAGGACGCTCACAAGTGACCTACAATTCGGACTGGCGCGAAAAGTCATGAGTCCCTACCTCCTCGAATCACTGAAGCACTATCACTCCATTCCGAGCCGCAGACTCCAGCACAAGCCGCACCCAGGTCTGTGCAAGCATGCTGCGCCTGCAACTGTAACACGAGTCACGCAGGCCACAATCTCGGAAGCAAAGACGTCCGAAATTGCAACAACTGATTCAACCTGAAGCATCAAGCCCACTAACAGCGACCGCCCGACAGGCACAGAGCAAGCTGCAACACTGCCAAAGCAGAGCGTAGCCAAAGCGGAACCACGTCCTCACCTATTTTGTTTCATTGTCCCCTCTACGGGCCAGCTCAGCCACTGAAACCCAGAAAAGAGAATCTGCGGGGCGCAGCCTCTACTCTGCGCATGGCCACGACGGCACTGGTTTACAAGTGACAGGGGGAATGCACTTGGATCCCGCTGCAGGCCCGGATGCCTAATGCTGGGGTGGGGCTCTTGGACTCTTCCATCTCCGTTCAGGTGAGGCCTTTCGGTTTCGAGTTTGGTAGAGACGCGGCAAGGGTGCAGCACATCCGATTGCAAATGCCGTGTCGGTGGAAGCTGCCCGTCCTGCCTCGAGCAGGCCCCATGTATGCTGGTCACGACCAGCCAAGCCCGCCAGATACATTCCGGGCCTTGAGCTACAATTCCGAAACCAAGCACAAGACAAAGCACCATTGAGGCTGGAGCATGCGAGGCCACAACCCAACTGCTCCCGAATGCAATTGCACCAACACCTGCGAGGACAACCTTCAAGCTTTCTTGGCTTTTGGGCAGTCGGGCAGGCGGTCCTCCAGATCTGGATCACCATCTCGACCACAGAAAAAGTTGCTCCTGGCTGCAAGACAAGGAATGGGACACACTTCGGCGCATGGTCCATCCTTCTGCTTCCTCACCACAAATATGCCGACGACATGCCAGCGACGCCACATTGGAATTTCAAAGGCATTGCTCCAAAATGGACCGGAAACCTGTGCTTAGGCAGTGAGACTGCCACAACAAATTCAACATGTGATCGTCTGAAGCCGAGACCGGGAAGAGATGCTCGGACGTGATCAAAAAGCAGAAGTACTTGGAGCGAAACAGATCCTGCAGAGAAGTGGGCGCTGGGCACGGCACTTCGTTGCAAGCATAGTCAAATCACTCCTCGATCACATGAGACAGCTTATCCTTCCAGACATTGGACGCATATTCGAAACCTTCACGACTGAAAGCTGCTTGAAAAAGCACCAGTAGGCTACACCTGTCGATCTCTCGGCACCGCGCTCACAAACTTAACTGGTGGATCCCCTGCCGCCAAGGACCTGCAGTTTCAGAGTGTCAGCAGGCGTCTGTAAAGATCGTACGGCAAAGCCTTGCCTGAGAACTGCTGGCTCCGACCCTTCGATGTCCAGCTTGAGCAAATAAACTTTGTCAGCATCGCGTCCCAGGCCTTTTTCCGAAAACCGTGTTGCTGTCTGTTGCTTCGCTTACGTGCAGGAGCAGCATACCAGCCTGGAAACGCAGCCTTTGCTTCGGCTACCTCATGAGGCCAATCCATGTACTGCGAACAGGTGTGGTCCATGCCGAGGATGCAGCAACACGCGAAAGTGTGATCACCTGGGCCAGAAACTTGGCTTGCAAGAGCCAGCGCAAGGCTTTGCAGCATGGGCATACTGGTTGGCCTCTACGGGCTGCTTGTCACGATGATCCCCATCCTTCCATAACAGCCTCTGCAAACAGCAAGTGCCGACGTCGAGTACACAATGAGAAAGTCGGGTCGCTCGGCAGCGCACGTAGCAATCTCATCGATTGCAAAGTCTTTGCTAACCTTGCACATGGATTCCAAACTCTGACGGTGCACAAAAAGGACAATCGAGGCAGCAGCCGCCAATTGCGCATGGCCGGCCACGTCACTTAAAGCGGCCTCCAACAAGCATGGGTGCCACCGTCTCCACGTCGAACGGAGCTCAACGGACTTGCTTTGTATGTCTCAGCCTCGAGGGGCAGGAAACCTTCCTCCTGTAAGCATGACGGCATCCGGTGAAAACTCTGCATCTTGACGGTCACTTCGATAGGCTCCGGCATTCCAGCCGTGTTCTGCAGCATGCTGGAGCAACCTGGGCTATCCAATTCTACATGATGCCGCAAGCAGCGTGCCACATACCTTTTGTTGGCCGATGTCCGGAGCTAGTTGCTGTTGACTTGTTTGCATCAATGACTGCAGACCTAGCATGGCAGCCTGTCGGCATGGCGCCGGCAGACAGTCCTGCAGCTGAGCACTGAGCAGCTTGAAGTTTGACGCAGATGGCTCCACCTGCATAGCTTGTACAATCCTCCGACATTACAGCGAGGCGTCGTGACCATTATGCGACCATGCTCAGAGTTGCCTGCAAGCTACTACATGCTGTCATCAGTCATGCCTAAGACTGGTGGGAGGAAACTGTTCAGTGCAAAATAAACGCAACCAAGGCACCGCTACCACAACCACCTCAACTTTCTGACAGCTGCAATGTTTCTGAATATCGTACTTGTATACACAACTACGACGAATGAATGCCACATGATCACTGGTTCACACAACGAAGCTGCTTATGGCCGTGGCCGTTGGTGTTTCCGCCCTGGAAGCCTCCACGGAGAATGATTGCAGAGCCTTTGCTGTGCATGCGTGACCGGCCTCCGACGCGTCCGCGCCGGCACAAACAACGCATGCTGCATGGCTGTTGTTCCTGACAGCCGCGCAACGGTTTCGCTGCACGTTGAACATCCGACCCGCTGAAAGCTTAGAAGCATCTCACGAAATGCCAGAAGCACTCGCAGCCACCATAGTCGACATTCTCCGTCGGTGCTCACGAAAGTTCAGAGCTGAAGCGGCTCAACTTTTTCCGCTCGTCCACTCCGGTTGCCGTTGAAGTTGGCGCAGCATCTGCTGCTTCGAGAGGCTTCTGAGCTGCTGCTGCCTGAACGCCGTAGCAGCAAACAGCCTGAAGCTCTCGCCAACAACGTCTTGGACGTCGCGGTGGGAGGGTGGGTGAAAGAAAATCTGATGCTCTCGGGCCGTAGCTGCACGTTCGACCCTCGAGCAAATGTCACTATGCACATGCATGTGCAACACGACATTCTCCGTCGGTGCTCACGAAAGTTCAGAGCTGAAGCGGCTCAACTTTTTCCGCTCGTCCACTCCGGTTGCCGTTGAAGTTGGCGCAGCATCTGCTGCTTCGAGAGGCTTCTGAGCTGCTGCTGCCTGAACGCCGCATTGCAGCAGCTCTGACGCCTAATCGCCACCACTCGGAGCCTGCTGAAAATGCCAAGCGAGGTTGAGAGCAGCATCCACGCCCGGTCCGACCGCAAAATGCCAATCAGTGGCCACTCGTCGCAGGATCTCCCAAAGATCGCGAAAATCGCCGTCCAACATCTGCCAGCCGGAGCGCTCGGCTTGGGAAAGGTCTCCCCGAGAAATTTTGTCGCTGATGTTGCAAGCACTGCGAACCCATTCGAAGTGTCCCTGCCAACCCAACCGAGCACACAAATGATGAAACCAAGCAAGGAGTCTGTTTATGCAATCGTCGCGTCCGTAGCCCTTGGACAAAGCCGATAATCCAGCTTGATTATCCACGAAACTGATCCAGAAAGGCGGTAAGAAAGAACGATTCGTCAACAGTGCTATGGCCTGGGCTAAGATTTCCAAGAAATATATAAAAGCTTTGCGCTGACAGAAAAGGCTCAACAAGAATTCAGGCACTGAGCCGTGTCCTGCCCTGGTGCCCGAGGGGCATCTGCACACGAAACCCCAGCCGTTCCGCATCTGGTGCGCTTTGTCTGATGGCCAACGCTTCGGAAGCTGTTCAGAACCCACGAACCACCGGTTCTGACCTAATTCGAAAAAGGCATCGGCGTACACAATGCCCACCGGTGCATCACTCGAAAACGGAATGTACCTTGGTGGTGGAATCTGAAGCAACGACCTCAGACACTGTAGAGCTGCCCTCAGACCGGAGTTCAGCTGTTCGGTGGCCTCACCCTGAGCACTGGCCCTGCCGTGGACCGGATGTATCAGGCTCTGACCTATCCTGCCAAACAAAGAGGTGGCAAGAAAGTGTAGCTTGCCAGCCAGCCTGGCCGCTGTTTCGGGTGCCAGCTGGTCCTGCTGAAGCGCGTCGTCGATCAGCCGGGTGACCTTGGTCAATCTGTTCGCGTCTGGCTTGACTGTTACCCCGTCGCTTTCCACGATGATCCAGACCCCTTGGATCTTCTGTGTGTGGGAAGGCAGCTGTCTCTTGGAGAACTTCAAACGATAACCCAGGAGAGAACAAAACTCATCGAATGCCTCGAAACTGGAAGTGGCGTGCTCCTCAGGGTCTACACTGCCTATGTCATCCACGTAATGAATGACAGGTAGTAAAAGTAACACGCGCGACAGCCAAATAAGTGCATCTGTGACCTTGTTGAAATGGAATACCGAAGCAGTTGCTCCGAACGGCATGACCCGGTGCCGCCACAAAGTAGCGCCACTTGGCGTCATCACCACCACGAAACAATGTGATGGATCCTGAACGGGGTATTGTCGATATGCAGATTCCAGGTCCTGAGCCCATATGACAATCGTTCTGGTCCTGGCAGCGAGAAATCGAATCATGTTCAAATACACTCCCACGTCATCATGAGGTGGGGTATCGAAAGCGGTGATCGTGGAATTGTGGTAACTCCGTCGGTAGTCTTCGCACCGACGCACTTTAGCCCTTCCGTCACTGCCCTCCTGTTTCACTGAGAATGCCCAAGCAACACAAGGCTCCTGTGAAGGACAAGGCAGTAACTCGGGAAAACCAGTGATTTCAGAAGCGGTCACCGTAGGTTGGTGCCAAGAACTGGGGGCCTCGAAAGGGCCCTCCATCTTACCGGAACGGACCTCCGCTGCCACCTCTGTAAGAAGCTGTTGCCACTCGGGATCAGGTCGGGCGCGCTTCAAGCGCTGATTGATATAGGATTTGTTCAAATCCCTGAAGGTCTGCATACCGATAGCATGAGCATATTTCTGATCGCAACGTGGTTGCCACCCAGCTGATGGTCTGATTGTGCCAAGCATCGAGAAACCCGAGCTCAACTCCGACATCAACACGTCGGCATCAGCATAGCCACAACCTCGGAGTAACTCTATGAGCACTGGGATTTGCAAGAAAGAGCTGCCGTCTTCAGACCTATACGCGGCTTGTACGTGTGATGGCAAACCGGCAAACCACTGCTCGCTGCACTGCTTGCGCTCTTGCACGAGTTGTCTGATGCCCTGAAGCACGGAACGCCGAAAATCGGCTACCTTCGGACCAAGATTGATCAGCCGTGCATATGTCACACGCATGGATTCAAAAATGGAGGGCCTTTCTAGAAGCGGGTGCACAGCAGAAACACTCGCGAACCAATGGGACCACTCATCGGGGAGAGGAGGCATCACGCCTGTCGATCCAAGCGCTGGGCCCTTGCCCACAGGAAGCTTGCACGCCCTTGCAAGTGCAATCGCCTCCTGAAGCCCGGAGCCTGAATGCATCAAGCCGTCGGAAGCAGTCGCTGTCGTTGTCACAAGTTGCGACAGCATCAGGTACATAAGAAAGCGCACCACACCTGCATGCCAGCTGTTGCCTAACATACGATGACGATCGCGCGGCTCCACCTGATCGTGTCGGGTCATACCTGAAGGGTAATGGTGAAGCTGCTCCTTCAGTTCAACTGGCAACAACATGAGATCATCGGTGCATGATCGCACCATGGCAGACTCCTCATAGAACCATGGTGCATACTGCTTGTGGCCTTCTAACCATCTACGGTTGGCTGCTGGGTCCACTTTCCCGCGCATCTTGCGAGGCGGCGGCCTGCCTTCCGCTGTTCCAGCGGGTGTTGTGATGCAAGGAAATGTCCTGGCGCCGCTGATCACCTCGCGAGGCAGCGAGAGTCCTGGCATGTCCAGTGATTCATGGTTGTCTCTGGGCGCGTCCATGAAAAGCTTCCTGTGGCCCTGGCTCTGTCCCCACCTTAACAACTTGTTGTTGAAAGGGTTGGTTCGAACCGAAGCCCAATCCATCCGCGTCCAAAACAATCGTGGTCGAGACACAAGACCCAGTTCGGCTGAATCCAGTAGTATGGGTTCAGCTTTCAGGTGGCGCGTGAACCAATCTACATCAGACTTCTGATTCATCACGACGTTCTCGACAAGTATGTGTCGGTCGTGATTCGGAACGGCCTCCTCAAACTGAGACAGGAAATCGCAGAATTCTGTAAAGAGACGACCAGTGGAACCCGCTCGCCCCTGACCGTCGGGATTAACCGGACTAAAATCCGGACATGGGGGTCCGGCCATGATAAGGATCACCGCCTTGGACTCGGGGTCCATCTCCATTATCATACCGGCCACTTTCTTGGGGTCGTCGTTGAGAAGGTCACCCCGGTCGAAGCGCAGACCAGAGAATTGCCGCCTGGATATGAGCTTCGCCTTTTCATCCACCTCCCAAGTGAAGACTGCACGAAGACGGACTCCCATGCGCTGTAACACATAAGCAGAGGCCCCAATGCCATCAAAGAAACTGAGCAGGAAGCAATCCTTCGACAATGCGAGTGCCGGTAGGTTCAACTCCAAAGTAGGGCCGGCGGCTCCGGGTTTGGATCCCGACGCTGATGCTGATCCGCTGCTGGAGCTGGTGGTAGTAGAGCCTTCCCCCGACGGTTGAAGCGACCCTGCGTCCCGGGACGTTTGATGGGATTTGGAAGCGTCTTGGTTGCTTGCCACCTGCTTGCCAACACTGTCATCCGACGACCTGGGTGGTTCCGGATATGGCGCCACCCGCCGCTGTGCCGATGTGTAAATACTAACGGGTACAGCCCCCTCGGCACGCGGGGATGCCCCGCGCTGTCCCTAGCGACGGTCCTCATCCCGCTGCCATGTGCGGGTCTGTTGCCAGCCTCCCTTGCCAGTAAAGTCCTGCCATGGACGCCACTTGCCATCGCCTTTCGCCGTCTTGCCTTTGGATCCCTGCTTGCCCTTGTCACCCTTCTCGTTGCCCTTAGTCTGCTGTCGCTGCAGCTTCGATGGTGAGTCCTGCGAGCCTGCATCCACGAACGGGCGTTTCTTGTTCGGCTCGAAGTTCTTCTCCTCCTTCAGCATGTGTTCCTGAAAGCAAGACACATCTGCCAATATCGACTCGGATGCTTCCTTGAAGCTCTTGCCCTGACGAAGAAAAGCAGCTAGGCGCCATGAAATTGCTTCGTAATACGCTCGAAAGGCCACAAGCTTGTTGGGGCGGGATCTGAGTTTCTTGATAAGCTGATTGAAATAGTGATGTACGGCCTTCTCCGGGCCGATCTCGGTGAGTATGAAAAGCCAACGAATCGAATTCAAGCCGTCCATTATGCTAAGCAGTCCTTTGGGTGTCCAGTCGTCGTCTTGATGGAACTCCTCCTTCAATATGCCGTCCTCCACGGACAGTTTACTTGACCTGGCCTTCTTTGCCAGAGGATTCACCTCGCCGTTGGCCTGTATGGACCGTCTTGTGATCACTTCACCAAGCCCTACAGGACTGTATTGTTTCGTTGTCACATGTTCGTGAAGAACCCTGGCTACCACGCATTCCGCTCCCAACAGCTCCTCCTCCGGGAATTCCCGGCGTTCGGACGCCAGTGTAATGGCGTTGTACCGCTCGATGAGGCGGTTCCATTCACCTGCCGCCAACGTTTTTGGGACCTTCGAATCCGAAGCTGAGGCTGATGATGAAGCTAGTGGTGTAGAGGCTGGTGTTCCAACCGCGCCTGGAGCTGCCGCGATGACCTGTTTCGCTCGAGTCTCTTTGGCCAAGTGCCACATGTAAAGTAATATCGCCTTCGCTATGGGTTGTTCTTCCGGCAACAGTTCGATCTTTCTCGAAGTGGGGGTGTGCTGCCAACCATCAAACAACGGTTTGCACACAATCTGCTCAAAAGCGTCCTCGCTGGACGCTATCAAGGACAGCGCTCCTGTGGACTTGAGCCCTCGCTCATCCAGGTATCGCACTATCTCTGTGCCTGCGCCGGCTTGATCTGCTATCTCCTTCAAGGTCAACTCTGTAGCCGAAGCCATGGGCCGCGACCGGCAAATCACATGAACGGCGAATGCAAAGACCGAACCCTTCCTGATGCACGACAATCCGGCCTTGAAAGTCACACTCAAAACTCCCATGACATGCTCAATCACCGCCAATTCTACCGCCGATCCACAAAACTTGAACAAAGCGAAAAATGCACATGCGTGGATGTATCTTGCGCTTGCCGAATCCAGGACTGCGTGCCCTAACGGCGTCACCTGATCACTCGAACGGAATGTCGCCTACACTGCTGCTGTCGAGGGGCACTGAATCCCGTCACCGCGATACAGTTTTTATGCATGCCGAGTGCACCAGAGGGCCCGCTGCCTCCGGTTTCTCACCGTCGGTTGTCCTGGTGACACCGGGTCAACCGACCTCTCTGCGGTCAACGCCGCTCAATCCATCTGCGAAACATCTATCTCACGCGATGCTCCTACAACCCGACTGGTACTCACTGGCTGCTCTGACGATCCTGATGCCCTCAGAGGACTCGTGTCCCTACGCGGCGTCCTGCCACCAGCTGATTCGATGCGCTCTTTGAGGAACTGGGCCAGGTAGGACACGAAGAACACGCCCAAGCAAAACTCCTGGCACAAATTGGATGGCACGGACGGACCCCTGAACCCCGGAACACTGCCCAAAGATCGCACTGCACTTCACGAGCTCGACGAGCTGTCGGACGAGTCGCTACTGCTGCTGCTGTCACCTGTACAGCTGTCCCCCTGGCTGGCATGGTCCTCCTCGGGAGGCTCTAGCCCGAAACATCGAACACAAAGTTTGGATTCCTCGGTATATGCCGTGATCCTGTGGTGATTCCTAATGCCGTAAGGCCAGCCACACAAAGTTTTCCACTTCTTCGGCCGGTTGGCCGATTCGTCCACTGCTGGTCTGTGGATGCGCCCGCTCCTAAACGACTGGATATAAAAGACAGAGGGTTCAGCGAAACTTTGTTTCAGCAAACTCATCTCCGACCGAAGTTGCTGGATCTGTTGAGCTTGCTCGCCCAAGTCTTTCCGCAAGTCGCTGCCGCGCGACTCTTTGTCCGGGTCTCTCGACCTCTTGGGTGCTCTCTCGCGCCCATCGACTAACAGCCAATCTGAGGTTTCCGGGCCCAGCTGTCTCGCGGGGCCGTCCGGTTGTTCGGAGAAATTTCTCTCTCTCCCTAGAGCTTGAGATGCCACTGCAGGGATCTGTGCTAGAGGGGATTGTTGGATATAACGCCAGATGGCCGCTGAGCTCCAACGACCTAACACTTGCACCAGTGGCACAGAAAGGCCAATGTATATCAGCCATTGGGCTCCTGAGACGCGCATGACATGTCCACCAAACCGAGAAACGGGCTTGCCCATTTCGTCGGGGCGGCTGAGAGGAACACCTGCTCGAGTCAAAGCTGTGCCAAAGCCACGTATGACCTCTGCTTTGGTCAGATCCTGGCCGTTCAAGTTTGGAAACATAAACCCTGCATCAATTCCCGTCTCGGCCTCGAATCGTTCCAGCCTTGCAATGTGTCTCGCGGCAGCGTGGTATGGACATAACGGTTGTCGCCGCACTCGACAAGCGCAGGCGAGCGACCGCAAGCACAGCGATCCTGCAGTGTCCGTCTTCTCGACTGGCAAAAGCAAATGCACTTTGTTCCCATGTAAATACAAGTGTTGCCGGCGCATCCCCGCAAGTTCCACTTCACGCAACATGTACCAGCATGCTACAACAGAAGCGTCCAACCATGATGCCTCGTCATTGGGCGACCATGGCCCCGGCGCCTCAATGTCAATGGACTGGATGGCCGCCTCTAGATCCTGGACCGCGAAGCTGTCCTTCAACTTATCAGGCCCCAAGCCTCTGCGAATCGCCCTCGTGTAATCTTTCACGAGAGCTCTGCACTCGCTGGACACAGTGACACCCAATTCGCGTTCCTGCCATTTGATTGCTGTTGAGAAATATTGTGCAGCACTCCTGTAACCGCCGGCCTTCAAGCTAGCAGCTACGGCTGTCAGATTCTCCCGATCGATCGGAAAAGCAGGCAAATCCCAGGCCCAGGTAACGTTGTGCCAAAACTGAATCCTAGACAAAACTGGCCCCGTGGTGCTCCTGGCAAGAATGTCACGCTTCAAGTTTGCAATGGCCTCGGCTCTGTTGGCTGGCCGCGCTGCGTTCAAAGCTGCATCAAAATCGGCCCTAGATCGCTTGAGGAAAACAGGCAAATCTTGTCGCCTCTCGGCCGGTGCCGGCTGCACCACTGATATACGAGCTGTAGCAGAGTGACACAGCAGTTCGACTTGCCATGGCGAAACACCGACTAGCGCCAGCTCCTCGCGTCTGACCAGAACATCCTCTAAACGAAAGATCCCGGAGCGAACTAGCGAAGGAGCCAGTTCCTGTAGGCCCCGGTCTCTGAGTACTCGCCACAGCTCACCGGCTGCCATCTCGAGCCGAAACGCACTACTGTAGCCCTACAAGATTGGGACTGCTATCAGCCGCTGAGGCCGCTATGGAAAAGTGCTGTCCTGAAACAATGCCCCTTTGCAGTCCTGTCCTGTCCGATGGCTCGGCACTGATCTCGCATGTACTCGCATGCATACATAGCTGCGCCACCAGCCGGGCAGAACGTAGCAAGCACAGAGGACTGCGCACACAACCTGCGAATCTCAAGGGTCTTCTTGGAGGCGGCATCCTGAAAAGACAAAAGTTCACGATACGGTTGTGCAGTTTCGATCGGAATGGCTTGGTCATACTTCAAAGAAGTCAACAGATCACGAAGAGCAGCCAAGCGATGATGCACGCCCGTATCGACATAAGCCATGAACTCCATAAGGTCGTGACGGCAGCGCTCCAGCAGCAAATCGAAAGCAGTATGGTAATCAGTGCCCGCAGAGGCTGCCACTGCCTCCAGCACCGCCACTGCCCTGCGAACTTCTGACGCGGAGCAAGCTGCCATGACCAAAGAGGAGTCCTAGTGAAAGAAAATCTGATGCTCTCGGGCCGTAGCTGCACGTTCGACCCTCGAGCAAATGTCACTATGCACATGCATGTGCAACACTACAACGCCTACAACACATGAGAGACGTCTCGGTTTACATCTCCTGGACACTCGCCGGCCAAAGGCATCGCCGAAGCTGGCAATCCATCTGGCCGTTGCCTCAGAGTTCGCAGTTCGCGGCCACAGGGAACATCGCGAGCGAAAAAGATAAGACGAAAGAGGCCTAGAAAGGCCGAGCTCCAAACTCTGCCGACGTTCGCTCCTCCGTCCTTTTCTTTTGCACACTTGAGAAAGGGCTGCTATTCACTTTTGCTGTTTTTTCTTTTGGTCTGAGCGCGGGTCCACGAGCAGGCCGGGAGGGATGCCAGCATTACGCTGCCGCGCTGCCTATGAGGTGGAAAACACATCTGAGAAAGCCATGTCGTGGCTATCGCCTACCTGGTAGAGCCAATGAATCGATGGAAGCAGCACGTCGATATCCGCACATCCAAAGATGTTGCTGGACACTTCGAATCGCGCCTGGAATCTATTAAGCCGGCCTTCCCACACAATCCGGCAAAACACTGCACCTGCTGGGTCGGCTCCGAGATCAAGTAGCTGCACTGTTCGCACCCGGCTGATTCCAGAAATTCAGCAAAAACCTGGCAGCTGCGTACGAGGTTGGATTCGCTGTTTGTTGCTCTCTATGGCGCACGGGAAACCTCCGTTCCCCAAATCTGCCACGAGCTTTGCGCCGCCACCTACAATAAGGCAACCAGGACACTCGCACTGGCAAACGTGTCTCAGCTCGCTGCAGCGAAGCTTCAAGAGCCTGAAGTAGTGTTGCGCTGGCCTCAGACAGTCGGCATCACCCTGAGTAAGACTTACGAGAGCCATCGTAGATGCTGACCGTCAGCCACCAGGCCATGAAGCCTATTTCTGGCGCAACAGAATCAAGAAACGAAACATGCAACCCACTGCCTGGCTTCTCTCAACCCAGATCGAAAGTCGCCATCAGCAGCATCAGCATTCGATCTTTTGTCGCCCAGGCTCAACAAGAGTGGCAAAGTGTAGAATGGTATGTGGGCGCTTGCCTTCATGCTGCAAGATGTTACCTCGCCAGTTCTCCGCATGTTGTCGCTTCCGATTCGGTCACTTCTTTTGACATAACGACTTCCGGCCCAGGTTTGGTCGTGATTAAGTAACTGGGTCGTCCAAACACGTAGGCGGCAAAGGCAAAGTTGTCGAATCAAGTCTCAGCCAAAAAATGAAATCGAAGTGAAAAAGTCCCGATTTGTTCTCGGCATGAGTACTTGCTGAAATGCATGCATCCGCTACGCAGCCAGCAAGCCCACAACGCTGCGCAACCGACACAAATGCGTAAGAAATACTTGCAGCCTCTGGAGACACCGAGTTACCACCCTCTAGCAGGCTCTAGCACAAAGCACTTTCCCAGGCTGCTTTCGCACCGGGATCGTGACAGCAACTTTGGCCTGCCAAGACTGGGGACTGCGCCTGCTCAGCATGACGCAAGAAAATCCAACGCTACAAATCGGATTAGCTTTATGACTACGTTGAGCCGGAGTAAGTTTAACTTGTTCCGGCAGGGAAGGTTGTGTACACACTCGACCGCCACGAGACGTGCGCTACTCTGTTCGCCGAACAAGGAACGGTTTCAAGTCCAGAACTGGGAGAGTGGTAGCCGAAGAACCTGTCCACAGCACTGAAGATGAGTTGAATCCAAATCCGCCTTCCTGCCACTAATGCGATCTTGCCTGGTTCTTCTGGGTCAGCCGTCGACTTGGTCTCGTCGAAACGCCTTCTAGCACTGCTTTTCTCCGTGACTGCTGCCTTTTTAGGGAAGATGACTTGACAGCTGCATCACTCAAGTGCTTCACTGGGGCCACCACCTCGCGGAGGCCAGTGCTGCTGCCATATCATCAGGTTTTGCACACAGCAGGTCACAGTGGGAGAGGAAACGGCCTTCAGCAGGTCTGAGGCCAACTAACCCCACATACTTCAAGCACAATAACCAGGGTGCCGGCAGCTTATTGGCTGATTTCGCTGCACAGTTCGCAGGACGAAGTTTTCACCCACCTGCTGCAAGCAGATGCACACTGCAATCACTTCAAAGTGTCAGCACCACCTCCTCTGCGAGGATGGCCCGCACGTCGTCTGCCTAGCCGCTTAGCCGCTAGCCATCAGGCCATCAGGAGAGCATCAGACGCGGTCGCGAAGGCGAGGCCGCGAGGTGAGGCCGCGAGGCGGCCTCTGGGTGCGTGCTCAAGGAGAATGGCATCGACGGCCGGTTCGCAAAATGGACCTCGGCTGGAAACAAGCCCGAGGACACCGGACCACCTGCAGGCTGAGAAAATGACCGTGACACGTGGAAGTAGAAAGCCCAGGACGACGGGACCTTGGGCAGCACAGTGGACCATGACAGCAGAATGCGAGCTGACTTGCGATTGGTTCTGAAGGTAGAAACATCAATTAGAGCAACAGCAGTTAAGCAAAGCCGCAAGCCAGCAGCCGTAACCTCAGGCTTTCTGCAAGGGAAAATCATAGCGTCATAGACTCTGCAACATCACACCGCCAGAACTTGATTTCAACCGGTACAGTCAAGGGACGCCTCGCAACCTCCAATCTCATTCGTCCGTTCAGCCAGCGGAGAAGGATCCTCCCGATTCCAAATAGCAAGCCGTCGCTACGTCGCTAGAAGTGTCCAAGATCCCCGGAACGGTTGCGAATTTATGGCAGCAAGCGGCCTTTGGCTGCCAACTATACCCTCGCCGTGCACAACCTGAGCAGAGTCGCCGACCCGACTAGACTTTCTTGGTCTTGCACTCGCCAGGAACTCAGGAAGAGGCTCACTCTGAAGGACGCAACAGGGCATATGCCTCCCTCGTGCCTGGGAAGGCTGCTTTCCAAGCTTGCATTGACCACATCGTAGGAGTCTCGGTCTTCTCGCAGCAACCAAGCAGTGCCATGCGTCGTCCGGGTCTTCTGGCTGATCCTCATCGGATCATCGGGCCACTGCGGCCACTGCCTTACTTGGTCCTCGCTGCTTCGCTTTCACGGCAGCTGTGCTGCGGAGCTTCGCTTCGCGGCATGCCATGGAAATTCATGGCAAAGTCTCACGGCAGGACACTTAGGAGCTACACTGAGTTTCAGCGCCAAATACGGCACAGTGACATCCTCTCTTCGGGGAGCACCATTGCCGAGGTCGGGCAGCCTCTCAGATAGAAAAGCCTGGGCCAAGCTTGTCCACGAGTGCCTGGCCAGTCGATGCCAGTCGGCATCTCACAACATGCTTGCATCTGTTCTCGAGCTGCCTTCGTGTAGTCTTGCAAGTCCGGATTGCTGCTATCCTGCCGACGGCATGACCAAAAAGTAAAGAGCGGTCAACAGATGCCTCCATCTAGGCAGAGACACAGCCGGGTCCCTGAAGTCACGGAGCTTTGCTTTCTCCTTCGGTCCCAGTGCTCTTGTCACCTGAAATGCCAAAGTGAGCGACCTGTGAAATTGAGGCCGTGTTGAATCTACGCGAACAAACGAGCCGAGCACTGCAGCTGCTTGCGTCTCTGCAAGCGATGTCAAAGCCAGAACGACGAGTGACATGCCGTTGGCGGTGACCTCACCATGGCATGTTTGCGTCTGGCCTGCATTGTTATGGAATTCCGACTCATGTCCTATGCATGGCTGCTGCTGAGTGTCTATGTACATCATGCAAAGCCGCGTACTCTCAACATGCCAGGAGAACTACTAGACTAGCGGTGAGGTTATCTCACATCAGCTGGGTGAGAATACACACCAGTGCCGGAAGACGCTAGTTTACTGCATCATTGCATTTGCCCGCGGACGCTGGCAGTTGGTGTAGTCCTAGGTCAGCGATTGCAAGCACTCGGTTCACGGTGTAGTCTGATTCACGCAACTTCCTTACATAGTGTTCTGCCCCAGGTCGGACCTCGGCATGAAACAATGCTTCGACATTTTCCCGAAAACCTGGAATACAGGGGCGGCGAAGAGTTGGGTTGAGCAAACGCGAGCCCCACGCAAGCAAAATGTGAGGAGGTGTATCTGTTTTCTTTCAACAACAAACATGCCCGCCCACACGGATGCACACGTGCGCACTCATAACGCACCTTCACTACTCCGCTGCGTTTCTCGACCATTGCTCAGCTATGCACATTTTGATAAGCAGATCACCACGGGACAAGCAGCACTCGTCTGCAGGTGCACAAGGCAAGCACACACGGTATTCCGGATGCACAACATACACACACAACACGCACATACATGCAAGCATACACACAGGTGCATAGGCACTCGGCGAAGGTGCAAGCACGCCATACACAAAGACTAACAAATACAAGTGTGTGTGTGTGTGTTGCAGATGCCGAAGACCTTGACAGCAGAGACATAAGGCTTGATAAGATGATTGGGTGTTTATAACGTGCTACCCGTGTGTCGAAACAAAACCCAGGTAATGCGAGATAGCCGGGACCATGATAGTCATGGCAAGCATGAGACAGCTTGCGATATAAACCACAAACTTATGTACAAGTACACATGCCGCTATGTGCTATGTGCATGCCTGCTGCAAGATAACCAGTGTCTATATATGTCTGCAGACGTACGAGCAGCAGATGCACTCGCATGCATGTGCATGCATGCATGTTCATGTTACTTCCTCGGTATGTGCATGCATGCATCTTCATGTTACTTCCTGGGGGGTACAAATAAGACAATGCGAGGGGAGATGGAGTGGGAGCGTCGACAGTGTGCCCAACGATACTTGTTGACCTGCTGCCCTACCTCAGACCCAAATCGATTTTCCCCTTACCGGTTCACCAACCAGGCTGCTTACTACAACAAGGTTCTGTCACAACTCGCTCAGCCACTGCTTTGAGCTATATGGCATGGGATGCTTTGAGACTATGAAATATAGAAGTTCCGTTACATGTACTGCCATACAAACGGCGACCTGTCGTTGAATGCACATGAACCTGCGGTTGCGCAGCAATGTTTCCATCAAGTGGAGTTCGCTGTTAAATGAAACTTTCTCCCGTGTTGCAGACTGCCAAGTCGTCTTGTTCTGGCGTAAGTGCCACACCTTGGGCAGCAAAGCTGCCAAAGAAGTTGCTGCTCCCTGACCATGAATTTTAGCTACGAGTGCAAGATCATCAGCCGCCACAAAATAACAGTACATGCCATGACAAACAAGCCTGTGCAGCTGCCGTTTCCTGCGCTGCAGGCCCTGATCCTCAAGGCAAAACTGTGGCAAGAAACCACGGCCTGGCTGTCAGCTACGAAGCTGTCCAGGAATGTGTTGAGCCGCTGGCTGACGATATTTGCCAAAGCACCCGCGGCCCACTCCGCCGCCTTCGTAGGCAACGCTTGGATGCAAGTCGGAGCTGTTGCCACCGACATGCTAAACACAGCGACATAACTTGTAATTGAGATCCCGACTTGAATGGCATCGGCCTTCAAAAGATCTGCTAAATCCTTGACCTGCCAGATACAGTCGTGCCGGCATGTACTACAGTCTGCCGTCGCTCTGAGGTGCACGCCGCCGGCGTCACCTTCTCAGCGCTGTCAGGTGAACCCGCTGTCATGTTCATCAAGGCACCCGCTGCGTACCTCCAAGCAGTCTCCTTTTACATGCTCTTGCCATGTCACATGTGCAGAAGACGACTTTGAAGCATGAAAACAAGTTGGTCACTCTTTGGCCATGGCATCTCCAAGCCTGCTTGGCCCCCAAGTGCCCAGCTTGCAAGGAAGGATGCAAGGCAAACTGCCACGAGGTGCTACCAGTAAGACGTATGAGGCTCTTTGGGACGTCAGCCTGCTTGCATGAGCTCACACAGTCCCTGCCTCAGCATGTCCATGAGGTACTCCAGGGTTCCAGCTTTTGCCAACTCCGCCTTCACCTCCGGCCATCTCCAGGACAAGTTCCTGGAGAGATTCCGAGGACGAGGGGACCAGGTGGGAAGGCGAACTTCAGCCAGGCCCCTCACATGATGCCCAAGGCAGCCTCTCCAATCATGTCCTGCAGAAAGGCCCAAACAACAGCTTGCAGAACACAGGCGGAGAACTCCGAAATCTGCAGAGATCCACGCCTTGAGGAGGGAAATCAGAGGAGGACCAGCTTTTGCCTGCCAGACGGCATCACATGGTCCGTCCTGGCGCAGATCGGAAGATTACGAATTTCACGGTCACAGAAGCCTCTGTTGCAAAATGGAAGACAAGCTGTGTAATAGCTTGTCCTCGGCAGCCAGCATCGCAAGCGCATGAGCAGCCTGTCGCTTGGCGTCTTCGGAGAGACCAGCTTCTTGGATCAGTGCCACGAGGGACGGGATCATCTCACTCGCCTGGGGCAGGACTTCGGAACTGCAGGCACGATGCACGTTTGACACCTCTTCACTGTATCTAGGGACCTAGGCCTTGCAGCTTGCAGCTTCGTGGTTTTGTAGACGGCGCCTGCTGGAAGCCCTGATGCACGTTTGCGCTGTGGTCGTTGAAGAGATTCGCCAGCGCCCCGGCAGCACGCTCCTAGCCAGCAAGGACAAAAGATCAAGGCCCGGGACTGGGATACGGGCGGCCAAAAGTTCCAAAAATGGTGTTCGCGCTAATGCATAAGGTCTACCAGCCCAAGCCATGTTCGCGTGTTCTGCGCAAATCTGAAGGATGGCTGAATGCATGCCTTCAGCTGAAGGCCATGCCGATGTGCGGACTGCTAGCCAAAACCCAGCGGACATGCCTGTTGGCTCGAAGGCGCCAAGGCTGCAAGGGCAACGAAAGGAAGATTCAAGGACGATGCGACGCTGGCATGACGCTTGACTTAGCTAGTAATAGCTAGTCTCACTCTCTCCATGCCGCTTTTCACACGGAGTCCTTCAGGATTTCATCGTCGTCTTTTAAGGCCTTCGCCAACGGCTTCAGCGCACCAGCTTCCACGATTCGCTCCTGATGCTGTGCTGCACGACACGCTGCAGGCTCAGGAGATGTAGGGACCTTGATCTTGCCATGTGGGGCAAGATTCATGAGAAGGGCGGCGGCCTCGCATGGGAAACTGACTTCGGAAGCATTGTGTCTGCAACCAGCCAGAGGCCCCCACACTTCGCCGTACGTCAATGTCAGGATCGCTGAGTAGTGAGACCGTTTTGCGGGTCACCTGTGCCTGGCTTACATGCATCAAAACGCCGAGAGAAGGCCCAGTTCCAGTCGCTCGCTACCATGCCGCCTTGTAGATCTGGATTTGACGATCTGCGCTTCCACTTGCCAAGTTCGCCAAAGCTCCCAGGGCCTCTTTCGGGTGCATCGCAGAGGAACTCTAGAAATTTCCCAAGCTCGGCTCTCGCTCCTCCGAGTGGCCCGAGGATCGGGACAACAAACCGGCAAGCACAGGGATGGCACTGAGCTTCGCAGCCGCAGTGGCCACCTCCATCTCCTCTTTCCGGGCTGATAACCACATGCCGCAAAGTGGGATGGAATTGGGCTACAGCAGAAGCTGACAGCTACCTGCAAACACCTGTCCCCACGCATGAGATTCATCAGCGCCCCGGCGGCATACTCCCGCGCGAGGTCTGGACCATCCTCGACGGGTCATAGAACATACTTCCGGTCTTGATTTAAACACAACTCAGCCGCAAGCGACTTCCACCTGCCTTGACCAAATTGATCAACGGGCCGATTGCGTCGTTTGACACAATCTCCTGTCGCACACCCGGTGATACACACGGTCAGAGACATTCGAGACCCGGGCCTTGGCATACTCAGTGCAATCGCTTGCGAGGTTCAGCAAGGCACCAGCGGCTTGCGTACTTACCTGCGGACAGACATGAGGCTTGTGGATGTCGCTTGGAATATGACGCTGCCTCCGGCTCATAGCTGGGCTGAAGAAGCTCGCAGAGCTTAGGGATGGCATTGCATTTGCTAATCGCCTGCACCAATACTCCGTCGTCAGTACTTCAAGCGCAGAGAGAGTGGGAGAGAGGGAGAGAGTGAGTAAGGCGCTAGCAGCTCGAGCTTCTGTAGACATCGTGATGTGCATCAAGGCACCTGCGGCAACTACAAAGTCTAAACCTCATGTCCGGGACTGCCGCACGACCTGACAACAGAGCTAGCAATACTTAGCAAGGCCAGGAGCAATGATTCTTCCCAGGCTCGGCCTGCTGCATTTTCTTGTGCGATGTCTGAGGTGTTCTTCAGAAGCTCTGCAAGCTTTGGCACTGCGCCGATGCGGGCGATTGCATCCTGAGCATGTGACAGGTCAAGGCCCAGCCTTCGTGACCCTTTCCTCTTTACTGATAATGAGGAAGGTATGCGTCGGCTCGTTAGGAATCCAGATGACTGAATCCCACGTCAGTTTAAGGAGCCGGCGCTGTTCTTCTCGTGGCCGACTGTGAGGTTCCAGATGGCGTAGGCCGCTTCCTGCGCCGGTGTCGCCTCGGCGGATTCTCCGGTGATCGACTGCCAAGAGCTCCGCCTTCACAAGGGATGCTGCGCCACTGGAGAGCAGGTCCACCAGCTTCCCGAAAATGCCCGCCTGCAAGCGAGCATCAAGTCTCTGGCCGCAATTTTTTGGGTACTTCTTCTGTGTTGTTCGTTTTGTAAGCAGAGAGAGAGAGAGAGAGAGAGAGAGACTGCAGCTACTACGACCGCTTCAGCTGTGCAGAGAGAGATGGAGAAACTGCGCTACTACGACCGCTTCAGTGTGCAGAGAGAAGAGAGAACCTGCAACTACTACGACCGCTTTCAGCTGTACTACTGTACTACTACGGCACTATTCTGAAAGTACTGCTGTACTACTGTACTACCTCTGTACTACGACAACGACCCCCCTCAACAGTCAATCTACCCTGCCCGGGACCTGCAATCAATGGAAGGGGGGGAGGTTTATTGATAGCAAGTGCACATTACTCCATCTGGCACAAATTCCCTCGCTTCCCCCCTTTCAGGTGCAGAACGGTGCGCTCCGGCAACCATGTGTGAATAGTCCACGCGAGCAAGGACGCACCGCCTTCGCGTGCACTAATTCTTGGGCGGGACCGGTGGCGGACTGCAACACCGCAATGCTGCGAGCGCGTCGTCAGGAATGGAGACCTTCTGTTTCTGTCTCGCGACCTGTCTCGAAAATTCTTTGTCAGTTTCTTGCACAAGGCCAAGTATCAACAGCCAATAATGCTGGTGCTTGGTGCTCACTTCTTGCAACTCCTACTTCCCATCCGTGCATGTAATGGGTCGAACTAGACCCAGTGTCACCAGCAAGCGAGGCTTCATGGTAAGGGCACTACCTCTGGGAAACCGTATCAGGTGTACCGAAAACACACGCACCCCGAAATTCGCGAAGCTGAAGTGCACCTCCGCAAGTTTTTCTTGATTTTCGGGGCTTTCGTGACCTGGGCACGATACGTGCACAGCTTCGCCGAGTACCCAAACTTACGACCAAAATCAGCAAACCACAAAGCTGCGCACACAGGTTGCCCAGGACAGCTGCCGACATCTCCTGTCGGCAACAGCGAAAATAGGCCCTTTGCAAATCTGCGCAGCATTGCTAGTAGCTGCTTTGCCTGGAGCGCTGAGTTTGAGCTTGACAATAACTCCCGTAGACTCGGCACTGCTCCGCCAGCGATCATCTGGCATGATGTGTTTGGGCTACACACGACACACCGCTGCTGGCGCGGTGCCTCAGTGCCGATGTCTGAGCCAGGCTGGGAAACCCCGGCATCGGTTAGCATCAGCATCAGCTTCAGGGCGGCTTCCTGACCGTGATCCGAACTTCCAACAACTTCGGAGAATGCCAGGACGGCCTGTGTCTTGCTGTCCGACAACATCTTTGACAAGGGCGTGGCCTCAGTCATGAACATCTCAGGCCAAATTGCGACGAACAGCAGCCTAAGGCTTGCACCAGTCCTTCGTTTGCAACTTGAATGCACAGCCTGTGGTGATGCGCAAGGGTCTGTGAACAAATTCTCTCTGTGATGCCTTCAGTGCTACTGCTACGCAGGAACTCGACGTACGGCTCGCAAATTGCAGTTTGTGGTGTTTGATACTGCGACTCAAATCCACATAAGGGAAAAATATTACACTGACATGCGGTCCACAGCCAGCCGGGAAGACCCACGACTGCAGACTAAAACCAACTTTTTGCCACACCTCTTTCGGAAATGTTGCGACAGCCTCCGCAACATCTTGTCGAGCCCAAGTCGGATTCTTGATTATAGCATGGTTGACAAACTCCTGCTGAAGTTGACCAGTCTTGTGCGCTTGGTAAACGAATCCTAGCGAAAGACGAAGCCGTCACGATACCATGTGGGCGTTCTTGTCTTCACACTTCTCTTCCTGTTGCTGGGGAACTTATGACCGGGGACTGTGCAATTGACATCATTGCAATTTCAACCTCACATCTCGAGAGCCTATTCGTATGCTCTACAGATCTCTACAGCACATGAGACATACGGACACGTGAGAAACATACCAGAGCGGACTGAACTGGGATGTAGCATCTGGGCGCATTTGCAGTGTGAACATATTATGCAGACCAAAGCACATCGAATGCTCGACGGAGCCAGCATAGAAACTATGTGCCAATATGGGAGCTGAAGACACCATGCACCCTAATCTACGAAATTCTACGAACATCGATTGATGCTCGCGGCACCAGAAGGACTCTTCACCTCGACATTCTTCTCAGATGCTTCGCCGAGGGATTGCATAGTGCATCTGCGCCGTCGAACGTTGGACACGAAAAGCTCTGCACATGTCTACACCAGTGGGCCAACACATCCCGAAAAAAACTCTTTCCGCCCTTGTGCTGATTCACGCTCTCACTTCGCTCGAACGACTTCGCGGAGATGCTGAGATCTTTAACATGTCAAACACAAGTCCCGGTTCTATGATCCAGGTGCGAAAGAGAAAGTCCGTCCGCATGATTTGTGAGCCACGACAACAGCGCCGCTTGAGCATCCCGTGTAGACAGCAAAAAACTAAAACTCACAAGTGCGTGGCTCGTCTTCACCGCGCAGCTTCTCTTCCATCTGCTTCACAGCCTGCACTTTGCGGTCCGAGCTCCGTGAACTTTCTGTTGGTTCGTTTTCGTTGGACGCTGAAAGCCTCCAGGTCGCCGGACTGGATCCGCCTGAGCCAAGCTGAGAGGCTCAGGATCTGATTTTAAGCGCTACAACCAGGCGGCACTCCGCTCTTCTCGTCTCTTGTGCCGCCTCGCGAGCTCTTGCAGAGATGCCGGCGCTGGGCCAGCTGGCTTCGGCGAAGCCTCTCCGCATGCGACAGCTGCAAAGGGAGAAGTGTCGGGCCGAGGCCGACCACCGCCTTGGCAGGCTGCTGAATTTTCGTCGTGACCTCCGCACGGGTCGGACTTTTGCACGGGCCGATGGGAAGCAGACAGGACTTGGCCCAGCTTGGCAAACGTCCAAAACCAAGCCTTGGTCGAGGAAGCAGCTGATGCTCCGGTCTTGGTGTCCTGAGACATTCTATGCCAAAGGCAAGGCACATCCTCGGCAAGTGGCCACGCATCAGTCATGAACCCCGAGGCACAGGCTGCCTTTGGTTTCTCGGATGCCACCGCATGACCTCGAAGCGCGACAAGCACACAACCGAAAATTGCCGATGTGCCATGCACCCTGCCTGGAAAACGCTGTGCAAGCAGACTGAGCATGATGGAATGCTGCCGGCTGCTCAAGACATCCGTGGCCTGCGACAGTTGTACTGCGGGGCCCTTTGTTCGGGCAGAGTCGCATACCAGGCCTTGGGCGCTCCGTCGACTGCTTCAGCGAGTAGTATCTCCGGCAGCACGTCAGGCCTGGCTCGCAATACCCTGGGGGCCCCACCTCCGCATCCAGAGACAGCTGACTCGGCCGAGGCTTACTAGGCCGGAGGCCTCGGAGTGAAGTCTATCCATGTGCCGTCCTCAGTCCGGAGTCCGACTGGAGAAGGATACAATGCACACTCGTGCCTCATGCCCTGAGGCAGCTACGGGCAGAGAATTCCACCAAAATCGCTCTGCCACGAATGCCTCGCTGACACCTTTGTCCAAATGCTCGTACCTCGGTGCAGGTGCCAAGATATTTGTGCCTTGAAAGACAATGTCAGAAGCTTGGACTGCCACACTGCCCAACCGCGGACGACATCCATGCCAGCGGCCTGCACCAAGCGCGGAATCAGTCTGCCAATAGCATTTAAGATGAGCTGGCCTTAGCAGCACGTTCCGCGTTCGAGAAGCTTTGAAGCGGGTAAAACTTCAGACCCTGTTGAACAGAGCACGAGTGGCCGCAGTCACTCGCAAGGACAGCCATTAATTCACCTGCCTTGACCATAGACAGCTGCGAGGCATCAGGGCCTGGCGCGCTTCGCCAGCCGAGTGTGCTTCAAAGTCGCATCGGACTGCTAAAGCCAGTGCAAAGATTGCTTTCAGTCACGGCAGGCCTGGAACCACTCCAACCTTGCAGTTCGATATGGAAATCACGTTCGCACTACCTCTTTTGTGAATTCGCTGCAACCAAGGAGCCTTCTTTCCTGCACACTTCCCCTTCTTGCCAACTAATTGCTTCAGCGCCTTGCTGGAGCCATAAACACCGGGCCAATCTCTCGGAAATCCAACCTGTCCGGAAACAGGACAGGTTGGCACAAAAGGCAGACGTGGCAGACGTAGCATACACCGTGTGCTGAGAAGCCTTTCCAAGGTGCTCGGCATCTAGGTCCGCAGTGGACACAAAATCGTCACTGTCCAACCAATATCCCTGGTCGGCATGGAGTGGAACACATTCGGCGCAGCAAGCTTGGCCTGCCTGGCTCTTGCCAACGGTTGCTTCCTGGCCGTCTGCATCAAGCAATCTAGCCATGCCTGAGCTAGTCAGTCACGGAAAGAAATCCAGCAAGAACGATGCACACTGCACACCTCAAGAAGCACAGCAGCAGACCGCGCAACAGCAATTCTGAATGCATAGACAAGCGGCTCAAAACTGCGATAAAAACTGCTCTACATTGGTCAATTCCATGCAAAGAGCCGCAACAGCTGCAAACATGGGAACCGGCAGGGTGACTAAGAAAGTGGCAAGACTGCACATTTGCACTTCCAACTCGTCAGTCCGAGCTTCCGACGACCCAGATTGCTCTGCCACACCTCTCTCGCCCAGCATGAAGCGAAAGTAACAAACCAGGGACAGCATGTATCGCAAGGGTTAGTTCTGTAGATGTTTGTAGGGTCGAAAAGCTACAGACTGTGCGGCGGAAAACTCAGAGCCTCGGCAGATTGTCTAGTCGCATGCTGCTGCACCCTGAACATGCGCAAGCGTCGGGGCAGCGGCCAATCGGGCCAAGATCAAATCCTGCAAGCTGATCGGCACCTCAGTGCCCGAAGCCAACGACGAGCTAATCAATCAATCGCGGCATCTCGGCTTCACACGGAGGTGTGCTCGAAGCCTAATCGCCGAACTTGGCCACAAGCAGGTGGTACCTTTGTTGAAGATCAGAAGGGCTTGCTGGATGCCAACAAACGCGACCCTGCAACGAGAGCTGCGAAAACACATCCAGCAGTCGAGTCCCTTGTGCATGCTCGAGGGCTTGGCTGCCGCCAATTCCAATCGCATCCTCTGGAATCTGCCCTCCAAAAACATTGATCAAAAAACGTAGCATTGGACTTTGGACATGCGAAAAGATAAATGTACCAGCATTGGGCCTTCGTCTGCAGCCAACCAAACACAACTGGGATCCCACGATGGCCTGGCTTGCGCTTGGTCTGCGGTGATGCCACGAAGCCATACGCAGACAAACGTCGGCATCGCACCCGACATCTTCAACCGAATCCGGATCTTCCTTTCAGCGCGGACTTGCTCATCCTGGGCTTGTCCTTCTGTACTACAAACTGAAGCCGCCTCCTCCTCCTGCTCTTCGGGATCAGTCGCGTAAACGAAAAGCCGCGGCTTCATGCGGTAGCACACCTTGGGAGTGGCTGACTCCCTCGCGGGTCCACTGCAGCAAGCACTAGGACACGGTCCTTCCGGTCCTCCACGTTCGAGACCTGCAAGGTGACCCATGTCGACTCATGCTCTACAAGAGCACTAGCGTGTAGCTCCCTTTTTGACGCCGCCTTTAGTGGCAATTGCCTCATCTCGCCAAACGATGCATGCTGCAAATGCACGTGGCAATCCCCAATGGGCAGCATCCTCAGGCTAGTGTTCTTCAGTCAGACTCGCAGGATTTGTTTCTGAGGCAATAAAATTCAGTACCCCGTCGCAGACGCAAGACTTGGCAAGGCACAGCTGGCAGGTGCCCGAGGCGTCCGTGCGGCAGGTGATGCTCTCAGCCGTCACACTGACATCCTCCAAGGGCTCACCACAGCAAGCTGTGACCTGAGGAGATGCAGTCCAGCGAAACAGATCGAAAGCCACAAAAGAAGAAAGATTACCCTCTTTACGAGTTCTAAGCGGAGCAAAGTCGCGACGGAAACGTGGAGCCGCACCATGCGATGGGCACGAATCATCCAACCCGGTCGGATACTCTCTCCATCATCCAGAAGTCGTTCAGAATCGTCGGATGAAGGTGGTAGCAGTCGCAGCTGTATCGATGTTGCCGAAAGTATGCCTAGCTTCTCGGCGACCACATCCTTGGCAGATCTGAGTGCTAAAAGCTGGCTAATGCGCATATCGGACGTGCACAAACCCAGCTCTGCGGCTCTGCGGGCAAGCGTCCCGCAGCACTTCCGCGGTAGGATGATCCGCTATAGAGATGCTGATGGTGGTACTAGAATCCTGCGCAATGTCCAAGCTGTGCTACTGCTAAGGGCAGCTGACGTCAGCCAAAACTTGCACATGCCCCACAAACAGCAGTCCAGTCGCACGAGTGCAGTTGGCTTCAGGTACCCCATGGCCACTGGACAGTTCAAGAGTCGTAGATATTCAGAACCACCAAGCTCCTGTGTCCGACATGAACTTCACTCCTTACACAGAGATCAGCGAGAACTCCTCGAGCCGTTCGGCCAGGGGAGATGGCTCTTTCGGCTGCCACTCGAATCCAGTGCGTGAGGCTGTAATTTGAAGGTCTGCCAGGCCTGCGAGATCGCCGAGGTGATGCAAGCAGAAGGCAAGCAACAACACGACGGATGTCACTCTCTTTTTTTGGGTGAACACAGGAGCTAGGACCCTGCCAATCCCTGCAATTGCAAAGCTGAAGCCGAGACGCTGCAGGCGGGAGGTCTTGAGATTTGCTCGCCGGACCTGGGCACACAGGGCTTTTCAGTACGAAGGCACGCTGACAAATGCTGTCTCTCTGCGCCGGATGAAAACAAAACAAAATAGAAACTGCCACTCTTGACGGACCGCGGCCGAGACACAGTACAACGAATTCGGTAGGCCGCGATGGACTTAGAGAAGCGGAGATGTCCTCACCATGCACAAATCACAGCCATCCGAGTGAAACAGCCCCCTCCGACTTCCTTGCCACCGACAAGGCATCGCACGCTTCCAGCGATCCCTAGAGCGTCAGGCGGAATCTGCTCCTGAGATGTGTCCAGGATTTTCAATCGGTGTTGATTGGTCGGGCGTGCAGCATGGCTAAGTGCGGACTCACTTTGAGCAGAATCTCTGCTGATGCACAGATCCAGACCAAGGATGGCTGGCATCCTGCATCCTCCCATTCGGTATCACAAATCGTGCCACGGTTCAACCCACGCTGACTCGATGTATGCCCAGTCGGACCTCGTCATCCGCATCTGCCTCCGGGTCTGTCGCGAAGACGTACAATCGAACCTTGCTGTAATTCGTGCCGCCAAGGTCAGCAATCTTTCCAGAATTGAGACGGCTTCTCACTCTCAGCGCCCTGCATCAGCAAATGTGATGCAGCAGTCATCTTGGCTGGGTATCATGAAGTTGTGACTTCTTCCATCTCCGAAGCTTGGATGCCTGCCAAGGGTGCTCAAGTTTATGTTCCATGGCAGGTTCAGCCCAAGACAGGCGATGTCGACATGCTTTTTTGCTGAGCTCGGAGCCGCAAGTAAGCAGAGCGCTTGCCATGAGGCAGCATCAGCTGGATGTAGCCGTCCTTATGCATGTGGACTGCCATTCCGACAGACACCCGATTACGATAATCCGCTAAGGTTCCGCATCAGTAGACCCGTAGCTCGTATCGTCGACTTCCACAGCGACACCACTGAGGCCTTGCTCTTCTTGCGTGTCAGGCAGCAGAACCTGAACATGGACAGGGAGGGGTTGTACAGTCTATCCGCAGACTCGCCAGGTATGCCTGCACTTTCAGGGGGGATAGAAACGCTGCCGCCAGCTCCAGGTCTGCAGTCAGCACCGTATCGTCGGCAAGAACCGTCCCAAGTCCACCCGTCTTCGACAAGTCGTACAGTCCCACATCCTCGGCACTGTCGCAGTATGCACAAGAATCCCACACCTGCATCCCACAAGTCAGGCTCATTTGTCGAAGGCTCGTCGAGATCACGGGAAAAGCGGCTTCCCAACCATTTGCGAAGTTCCAGAGTGGTCGGACATTCGGCTAAAGGAGCAGGCAACTGCTGCCAGCCCTTCTTTCCCCCGACAGCTTGCATATGCACCAACACAGCTGGCAGCAAAGCGCCAACCTGACAATTCAATGGACAACTCCACCCCGCATCCTAGTGAGCCCAACAATCAACACTCCCCTGAATCAATCGCAAGCACCGGGCGTGGCATGAGATTGGTCGTGGCACACGCTGGGCTTGACAGTAGGTGCAAGACTTTGGGCCATCGATGACTCGTGCATTGCAGGCATATGGGTCTGGCACACCCAAGCTCAAGAAGGACCTTCACGAGTCGCTTCATAGGAAAGGAATTACGACGTGTTGATGGAGCCTTCGCAAGACAGCAGCAAGACCTCCTAGAAATGGCATGGGGCATGAGATAAGTCATGCGTGTCGAAATATATTGCTGTTACTCTGCTGTCCGCTTCGAGAGACTTCGGTAAACTGCAGCCAGGCAGCACAGACCGGGCCAGCCACGAGGCTGTCCAGCACACATGCCATGGACCGGCTCGACCCCTTGGAGGGTCTCCTGCTGAAAGCCAGCACTGGGCCAGGCTTCGACGTGCCTTCGCTTCCGGTCAAGTTGCATGCAGGGGGACAACTGCATTACGTGTATGGAAACTGTCTTGAGAACCCAAAGGCACGCGGGCAAGTCACCGGTATCAACCCGAAGCCTCTGCAAGGGGCATTGGTCTCCCATTCTGGAGTTGTGCCAGGGCAACGTAGCCGGTGAAGCATCCGGAAGTCGAACAGCTCCATCCATGCCGTCAACCGCGAGCGTGCCGTGCAGCTCCGATCCCTAGGGGCCAAAGAAATTCAAACTGCTACCGGAAACGAAGGCTGTCACCGTCTTTGCAACCTTGGAGTCAAACCCTGGCTTCGGGAGGCGGCTCCGTTACCGACAGCCAGACCTTACTCCCGTGGTTCAAGCATGTTCAAGAAAAGGGCGATCTACTGAGGTCACAGCCTCTTCCTGACCATCGGTGTCGTGTACAATGCCCGTGCCTGCCTCCAAAGCGTACCACTTGTGTTGCGACCAAACGCTAGTTGGCTAGTTAGTCCGTGCCATCGCGGCCTGATCTGGGGGTGGCATTGAGTAGACTCTCACGCGAGGCTCTGCCAAAACTTCCTGATAGTTCGAAGGCGAGCATTGCACACATGCGGAGCTGGCAGAAGTAAAGATGCTTGCACACTTGCGCTGAGGCGTACTCCAGCACAGATTCCCCCTCTGCACCTGAGGCGGTGCGTTTGATTCATGTTCCGATCAACACCCACTCTCCGGCAGCACGGACCTCTTGGGTCCACCGTAATCTCTCGCCGACCTGATACGAAGCTCGAGCGCAAGATCGCAACTGCTAGGCTGAGCTTCTTGGATTTCTTGGGGGCAGACCCAGCAATGGGTGACAAACTTCAATCCGGTGGACTTCGTCAGGAACCATCAGCTCACACCTTCCGTCTCCACCTGTGCCACAGACCGGTGATGCGACCCAAGTCTACAAGTTGTCAGGTTCTGTGGCCTGTGGACCCCTCTGCCCAAGGAGATCCTTCACAACTAGCGGCTGCATCTGCCACCGGATTGGCGAACCTCTTGGTACCCACACATGCCTGGAACATAGCTCGCATCCATTTGTCTTTGAACGTCCCCGTGCCTGCATTGATGCATGCTGCTTCCCAGCGTAGAATCCAGAGAGCATCTCAAAAGCTCAGTCAACGGCCAGTCGCTCTCCATGTCAAAGTAAGCGCAGACTGTGGCACCGCTCAAGCCTCTCGAGCCTCGGTGTCACCAGCTGCCCCGCTTTTTCAAGAGGCCGGTGGCCGCAATTGGCCGGACCTGGGGTCTTGGCAACAAGGCGCTCGCAGCACCACGGTGCTTTGAGTAAGAGCCCATACCTAGAACGACAGTTCCGGTCCACAGCAGGCACAGGTGCTCCGTCCAAGCGGACAGTACACCGGGGACCCTTACGTCAACGCTCGTCCATGCTGGCACCTGCACAACTCGATTATGTAGGGGTGGTGATAGCAGCACAGAGTGAGGAAGAATGTCCGTATTGGGACGGAGACAACGTGCCGCAACACAGTGTTTCACGTTACAACAGTGCGCATTGCAATAGCAGACCGGGTGACAAGCAACACCTTTCGCACCTCGTTGTCATCACTGATTCGCTTCTGATCAGAAAAGACTCCCAACCTCGCTGCTGGGCTTCGGCATAGCACAGACGAAATCGCAAGGGGCCATGTTCTCGAAGAAAATGACCCCCAGAAGTCTCCGAGCAAAGTACGAGCTAGCGGCTTTGCGGAATCTCTTTGCCATCACCTGAAGGCAAAGGCAGAAAGACATGGAGGCAGTCGGCAGTCCCAGAGGTCCACTTGCAGAGGCATCGCAGGCCTCGCAAAGCTTTCCGGCAGTTCGGCAGTCGAACGCCGCCACTTGCATGGTGCAAGTGCTCTTCTGAGAGAAGTGAGCACGCACCGTGACTGGAGGAAACAGCCTCGCTTCGGATGGATCTCAGTGCTTCCCTTCTCAAGCACTTCCCATCACAAGGTGTCGCCAAGATACCGCCCCACCGACATGGGCTTCTCCAGAAGCCGTTTCCAAGAAGATTGCGTTCCAAGCAAGCTTTCGCCTTTCTGCCGCCACACATATCCGGTCTCCGACAAGTCCAGGGCAAGGCCTGGGGGCATCCCAGTATGCTCGGCAGCATGTAAGCAAGGCTACGCAACATCGTTGTTTTCCAGTGCCGGACAAGCTGCTCAATGTAAGAGGCTTGCGCTTGCCCTCGAGTGCGTTGGACAGCTCAACGGACCTCGAGCCAGGATGTGACAAATGCGGCCTCGCATGAGGAACCGCATGAGTGTGAGCGGAAGTTCTACATGCGAGACCTGAAGTGTCGAATCTCGGTCGACAAAAATGTCCGCAAAAGTCTCTACTCTTCGGCTTCGCTCTTGACTATGCGAATGCGAGGACAGAGTTCGCTGTCTGCATGTCACCGCCATCACTGTCCGAGTCAGTCTCACCTGAGCACCTCCATTAGCATAAGCATCCGTGGCAGCCCCATCACCGGCTTCATATCATGTTTGGATCATCCTTTTATATGCGATCCTTTGTTTGTTTCGTTTTGCCCCTGAAGCTGCACTCATTGTCGTGGTCTTCCAGAGCATGGCGTTCGGGGCGTAGGCACTCAGGGCCTTGGTGTTTTCCTCAATTGGGTCCTGCACTCGCGATCTGTTGGGCCCTGCCTCGTCCCATACATCTATGCTCTGCTGTTCCTTTGCCCCCTCCGCCCTCGAGCCTCAGCATCTCCCCGTCAAGCGGAGCTTCCAATGTGCCGGACTGATCAGACAGTAGCACCGTTCCTGCGACCGGCCAGGCTGTCAATGGAAGATGTTCCTGGTGAGCACACAGCCACACCTTAGCTACTGTAGGTCCGACAATCGCCGGACCCAGTCATCAGAAGCAAAGGCCACAAGGCATGAAAAGCTCCTTACAGTCTCAGCTCAGGCACGTTGGTGGGAGCATTGGCACCTTTCTCGGAGTCCGGCGCTTGTAAGTAGACAAACAAACAGGCCGGCACAGAAACCTCCACGCGTGTTTCTACTTCGGTGACGTCGATTTCCATTTCGTCGCTGCCTTCGTTTGACATGGCGTGGTCAATCCGCACGTGGTGACGCCCGGCAGGGACAAATAGCTCACAAACACCCGAGCTGTCGGTCGTCGCAGCTTCGTTTGAATCCCGAAGCGCCACCTGCACGTTAGGGGCACCCAGCGTCGTGTTGCCGAAGGTCACATTGATGAGCAGTCGTGCCATGATCTTTAGCTGCTGCCCAGCCCACAACTTGACGGATCCTTTCAGAAGCGATGCTCCGCACGCGTATCTGTCCACACAGGTCTCCGGCACAGAAGATTCGGCAGCCAAAGCTAGATTTATGCTCTGGTCAACGTGAAGTCGTTGTCCCAACAGCACGGCCGCGTCGTCGACGGTAGCACAATCTTCCAGGGCCAGCTTCAGAGTCTTGTCGTCAATGTCTTTTACATGCACCACAGGCCGAAGATGTCCTGCGCATGACTTCACAAGCAACATTGACAACGCTCGTCAAACAACAGGTCACGTTTTTGAAGCTTGTTCCCGGGCCTAGTGTGCGTGGCTCCCGCAGCCGTAGAAGCTCCTCATACGTGCAGCTGCCTGCTGCTGGGAACCTTGCCAAGGCTGCCACACCACAAGCTAAAAGCCGGCACAAAAGAAAACAAAACATGCTCGAAAAGAACAGCACCACCAAACATTACGCTGCTGATTCTGCTCGGCATTTGCAGCCACAAAGCGCTGTAGAAGGGAGCCACTCATACCCTCCCAACTCCACTTCGGAGTTCGCCAAGCAAAAGATCGGGCACTCCTCCACTTCTGGGGCAATTCTCACCTGTGATAGCGGAATTGCCTCCGGATTTTCAGTGCTTGATGAGAGCATGTCTTCGCCACGCCCGTTGCGGATAGTGCCAGGAAAGGGTTCTGCATCGACCGGAATCAGCACAGAGTCACCATCACCCGCCAGAATCTGCAAAGCCAGCTGACCTCTCGGGCCCGGCACAGTGAAAAGCCTGACCAGTGGCTGAAGAAAAATCGGTAGCTCCGCGACCGACTTGGGATGTGAAGTGACGGTATATTGGCAGCATCCACTCTCAAAGGCAGCGTGACTTGCAAAAGCCTTCATCTCTGGTTCAGAATCACGTACGTCACGCAACATGCAAACACCCGTCCGGTCGGTGAAAGACTGTGCTTGCTCATCAACATCTATTTGGATCCCCACCACCGGCTGGCCGCAGCAAATCGTACATGCCTTAACAACCAAGGCCGTGCCGGCTTTTGCGGGAAACGGTGCAGCCGGCCGAACACCGAGAAGGTGTGGATCCCATGTCTGCCTCAGCTGTGTCAGGCCTCAGACTTAACCTGGATATCCTTTTCCTCTATGTTTCTTATTGCTGCCTTCGAGTGTTTATACCTTGCGTAGATTTTGGACACTTTAGCTAGCAGTTGCACAGATTTTCCTCTCTTCCAGAGCTGTGCTGCCGTAGGTTGGGCACATGGAAGTTTAGCTGGCTCGGATCCCGCACACCTGCTAGCGAAGACTTAGTACGATGAGAATTGAAGAGATGTCGTCCTTGACTCCTCCTTGTCTGGAACGGCCAGTTTGGGGTTGTGATTTCCCAGTTTGGGCTCAGAGTTCGATTGTGTTGGCTTTTGGGCTTGAGTTTGACGTTGGCGTGAAGGGTCGGGGTGTTTGTGTGTTTTGTGTGTGCGTGTGTGCGTGTGTGAGAGAAGGGAGGTCGACGGTGTTTCAAACAACTCCCTCCTCAACCTTTGTGCCTAGGCACGCCTCCAGGCCCAACAGGGCACCAACCCAAAGGCGGACAGTCTTTGAAATGGTTCGTAGCTTGGCTTCCGCTGACATACGGGATGGCGCGGAATGGGGCGGCTTGCTCCCCCTTCCATGCACAGCAACTACAGTAGTGAAAGACTGCCGACTGTAAGAACACACAACCAAACAAGCTATTTTCCTCGAGAAAATCAGGGGGACTAACACCCTCTACAGAAAGCCAAAAAGCCGAGAAGCCAGTCAACTGTAAAAGGCGTCAAGAACTCGCCAAAGCCAAACACGGAGAAGTTAGGAAGCCGGCAAGCCAGCCAAAATGAAAAAACACTCGAAAAAGCAGCTGCTTTCTCAATGGCGTTGACTCTAAGCAGCCGAGTCACGGACGCTGACTTGTTTGCGATGCCATTCTTGCAAACGGTGGCTCTAGATCGAAACCCAGCAGAGGGTCCTTCACTCAAAGCAATGCCAGGATTAACCCTCTTGCAAGGAAAGCAGCGGAATGTCCTCTTCGGTGCCGGGCGAGTCCTCAAGCTTCGGCTCGTGCAGCTCGCAAACAGGCTCCGAACGAAGGAGCAGCACACCTCGGTTCCCGCCACAACAGAGTGACGCACCGCTAAAATCCGCTAAAACCGACAGCACCGGGCCATTGTCGACATCCAACCTTGGAGCCATCAAGAAGAAAAGGTGTTCACAACAGGCGACAGTTGCCGAGGAGCTTCCGGCCGTTGAACCGAACTTTGCCGCAGAACGGTTCGGAACCGTCCTGCAAGATCTTGGGACTGGGTGCGGTCGCCCGTGCCCCGAAGTTGAGCAACAAGGAAAGGTGCAAAAGCAGCAGGTGTTTCGATGGAACGAGGAAAAATCTACGGGCCAGGCACAAGCCACCTTAGTGAGGGGCACCGGGCCCAAGGCTGTAGAGGAAAAGGGTGCACCCCTTCGGTTCTGTTCCTAGGATCCTTGCACCCCTTCCGTTCTGTTCCTAGGGTCCTAGAAAGAAGGAAACATCAAGGTCCTTTCCCCAGGCTTGAAGGCATGCCCCCGCGGGAGCAGCCCGTCGGGGTCCTCTTGCTTGCTTGCTTGTAGGGCGTTTGGGGCATAGGGTCGAACCCCATAACCCCTGCACGCGAGCGCTACGCCGTGGTTCGTGTCCGGTGTGAAACTGGGTACAAGCATGCTGGTCCTGTAGCAACCCGATGCTCAGCCATGAGTTTGCCTCCACTATCCCGACCCTGTCCAGCATGCTGGTGTCTGTTCTACATGCCATGGTTGTTTCACGGGCATCTCGCCAACGTGTGGCTCGTTGTAGCCCCGGCGCAGCAAAATACCTGATTACGGGCTTGGAGCCAATACCTTGCTTGCTTGCACTCTCTCTCTCTCTCTCTTGTTTTTTTTTTCTCTCTCTCTCTCTCTCTCTCTCTCTCTCTCTCTCTCTCTCTCTTCTTCAGCACAGTCAAAAGGGCACCGCGTCTGGTCGCACTGCCCTCCGCGCGTTTCCGCGCACTGGGACAGGTGAAGGAACAAAAGACTGCCCGAGAGTTTCCACAAAACGGAGCACCGGTCCCCCAACCACAACACCCGTAACACTAAACCCCAACCCGCCTCGTAGGCTAAGTGCGGGACCCCCCTACCACCTGCTACGGCTCTCCCTCTCGAGCTTGGCCCCCGGCAGTCGCTGCCCCGTTTTGGGGCTTGTCACACCGCTTAGCTTTGGTAGCACGCACATTACATCAAGGCCAACACTCACAGGACATGTTCTGGTTGCAGGTGTGTGCGACTTGGCAGCAGGAGCATACACGACAGTGCAAACACTCTGTACACGGCTGAGGCTCGGGCGACATTACTTCGGAAACGGCTGAAGCAACAGGGCATACAACACTCTAGCAAACAACTGCACAGTAGGATAAAAACATCTTGACTGCCCCCCTCATTGGCTGCTGGCTCCCCCCGTGAAGCCTAGTCGGAATTATCCGTTCGGTAGCTAGCAGGGGCCCTACGGCGGCTCCCCGGTGGGTCCAGCAGCCTACGCCGTGCTCCTATCGGAAACGCTTCGGCTTCCGCCTCCAGTTGCTCCTGGAGGTAATGCGACTCTGCTATTTCGGTCGCTGTTGGGCCGCTGTCATGGCCGGGCTCCCCCTCCGTCTCAGCGTCTCTCTCAGCTGACGAAAGCACGTCCAGCTCTGCCATCTCGCGGCGTAGCCCCCAGAACACTGGCTGGGTTGGGACATGTTCCTGGCTGTCCATTCCGCTGCTTGGAGTCTCCCCTTCACTGTGGTTGCCCAGCAGCAGGGTGTCGGCTGGGTCCCCATTCACTATCATTTGCAGGCTCTGGGACGCAGCAGGCAGTGTGTCCCCCGAGCCTCCAGCATCTGGGCCTACTTGTTCGAGAGGACCCCCGAACAGGCTTGGCGGAGCATCGGTCTCTTGGGTCTCCGCGTTCCCCTGGCTGTCTATCATCAGGGTACTGCGCTCCTGCCCTTGGAGCCACTGTAACAGCTGCCCCAGAAGCTTTCGTGTGGGCTCCCCCTCATTTGTGGTCAGGAACGGCAGAAGGGCCCCCAACTCCTTCAAGTAGTACTTCAGTCTGGTGAGTGGGGGGAGCCCCCCAGTTTGTTCCTCTCCACCATCTTCCAGTGCCACCACATTGCTGGCATGTACTGCGGGAGGGACGTCTCTCTCTCTCTCTCTCTCTCTCTCTTTTTCTCCTCCTCAGCACAGTCAGCATGCGCCGACACCCCGCGCGATTTCGCGCACTGAGGAAATAACGTGCCGAGAAACTCAGTCGGACACGAGACCAGGTCTGTGCTGCCAACCACAACACCCGAACACCTCTTCACTTCACTTCACCGGGGGATCAGTCCGCGCAGGCGGACCCGGGCCCAGGCCCCCCCCTTCCCTTTCTTCGGTGGAAAAGGGCTTTGGGATCGTTTGGACGGATTCGTGTGAGTGCCCAACCCTCTACACTAACGAGCTTTCTCCACTTCCCCCGCCGGAAGTTTGCATTCTCGTTGCACCGAAAAAGTGTTACACTAGTGTTACGCTCACTCCCGCCGATTACTGAATCTCCCTTTGTAGGTCAGGTTCTCTTGAACGATGTCAGGCGCGGGGATGGAGAGCCTGACCTACACTGCATCGGAGGTGAGCATAACACTTTTTCGGCGCCACCGAGAAGGCAAACTTCCGGCGGGGGGGAAGTAGAGAAAGCTGACGAAGTGCATTCGTTTCACTCCTTTCAATCCAAGAACCGTGGAGAAACGACCTCATGCAAACTTTTACAGGGGACGTAGAAAGACGTCTGCCTGTACCAAGTTCAGTTTTTCTGGCACATAAAAAGGTCCAGGGGGCCACAAAACTTCTGCGTTTTGCCGAAAGCCCAGTTCGGCACATTGATTCAGTCGGGGGCTCAGTGCGGCCTTGCCGGTACATGGGTTGGACAGTGTCCCGGGTGTTTTCTGTAGTTCGTTTCGGGGCTGTTCTTATGCTTTCGGCCACAGCACAGAGCCTCCACTCTGACCGGTAAGGTGACAGCGGATGACCCGAATGGAGCCTGACAGTTATTCAGTTATTCAAGGTCATGGTTTAGCAAGGGTTTTCTTTCTTGTGGGAAGGGTAACACATCGGGGGGAACGCGGAGGTAGCGTCAATACCCCCCCCCGCACGCAAGCGTCCACTGGGTTGAGGCATCTACGGCGAGCGCGTGAAAGAGACAGTCAGACCGGAGAGTCGGAGAGCAGTGCACTAAGGAAAACACTTAGACTTAAACTAAACCAAGGAACCCCTCCTTTTGTTTGCTCCGGGCTTTTCGGCTTTTTGTAGCCCCCGGCGAGCACTCTGAGTGCCCGGCAAATGGGGAGCATGGAGAGCTTGAAGTATGAAGAATACAAAACAATATGGCATGAAACGACTCGGGCTTACAGTGCATAGATTAAAATATGTTCGATGAGCTCTGTTCTGCTCGGCTGTACAGTAAGAAAAAGTGGACCCCTGACACACCGCCTTTGCACGAACGACCCCCGGCAAGCCTTACCTGCACCTACCCCCTTTCGTTAGCTCGGCGGGTGTCCTTGCACACAGTTACAAGTCCCGGCCTAGTCCAGCTCGTTTGCTCTGACCGCCACTCGTTGCGCTTTACTTTTCCGCCTTGTGCTCCCTGACTTCGGGTTTGTTGGCGGGCGCCAGAGCTTTGGGGGCTTTCGTAAAGAAACAAATGCGACAGTAATACTGCGATACCAGTAAACTTCAGTGGAGCCACTTAACACTGGTTATGTGGCTGCTTTGGTGGATGTGTGCTGTGCCGGCATTGGGTCCCGCAAACCAAGGAAAACACGGGCCCAGGGTACACGGGGCTAAGTGAAGGCTCTCTTTGTCTCTTGCTTGCTTGCTTGCTAAGAGGTGTGGGTATCCAGGGCGACCCTGGCCCGAGGGCCCCTTGACAAAGGTTCGCGACTGTCGGTCTTCAAGGCCCCTTTCGGGGTTGAGCGATGCCCACGTTCCCCAAATGTGACTGACTGTCGACCCCGCCACAACACAGCAACACAGCTCTCTCTCTCTCTTGCTTGCACTCAGCCAAGAGAAGGGCGGACACCCTTCCCCGCGCGCGGGAGCGCACTGGTCTTTCTCTCTCTCTCTCTCTTTGCTTTGCTTTGCTCGGGGTTTGAGGCAGGGGCTCTCTCTTTTTCTCCGGGGCATGAGGGGAGTGCGAGACCCCTCGGCCTTGTAGCCCCCCCCGATGTTCGTGGGGCTCTCTCTCTCTCTCTCTTTCTTTCGCCAGGGCTAGGGTGTACTCTCTCTCTCTCTTTCTTTCTTTCTGCCGGGCTTAGGGGTCACCGTCGTGACCCTCAGGCTTTCAGCCCGCCCGTCCACCCAGTGGCTTATTGAGTGGACGGCTTTGGGGTGTCACCGACCGCTGTACTTGTTACACAGTTTGCTTCGAACTTCTCAGCTGCACACCCCCTCCCTGTACTCTTGCTCGCTCGCTCGCTGCTGGGGAAAGGTCCGCTAGACAAACCCGGGCCGAGGCCCCCCCCTTCCTGTAAAAGTGGTGGAAGAGCGGCTTTGGGGTCAGAGGACGGGGCTGTTCCCCGAGGCTTTTGTAACGTGTAGTGTTTGTTCGGTCTGGACCCCCTGAAACCCTGTACTCTATCCCGCATCCCGGCCTCGTCCCCGCGCCCTCTTTGGCTGAATCCTTAGGTCCTCGCCGAACAACACCCCCACGTAAGTTACTGTACTGCTAGCAGCCCCCACTTTTTCACTGCAAAACCAACTGAGTGCCATACGATGCCAGATCACAGTACCAGAACGAAAAGGCAAAGTTCGGTGTGGTGGGCTGCTTTGGGAAAAAAGCGGGTATACCAGCTTAGTAGTGTAGAGGCAAGTGGTGAAAAGACGCTGGTCCCCCCATGCGTTGTTGGTATGAAGCCCCTTTCAAATTTCCTGTTAAAAGAACCGAACTAGCGGCAAGACTCTGTCTGGGTGCCGAGTGTTTTGCAACAAATGCAGAGAGGTGGGGGCTTATGGCTCCCCGTCGGTAGTTAGTGTTTCTGGCTCCAGCGGCCCGTCATAATTAGGCTTGGCTTTGCAAGCGAAACTGAAAGTAAACCTGGAGAATTTTGCCGCTCACTGTCGCTCCCCCCGCTCACTCATCCTCATGTGGATCTTAGCGAAATCGGGCCATGTGTGTCTGAATCCTTTGGACAGCACGCCACCTTGTGTTCGGCCGGAGGTCGATGGCGTTCCCCGGCTGTGCCCTTAGATGTTCCCCCTCTGTGGGAGATCGTGCGTGTGGCGGAGCTCGTCGTCGTAGGTGCTGTGGTGGTTCCCCCGCTGGTTCTGCGGGTCCTCTCTGCGTAACGGCAAAGCTCGCAGACTGTGAGCGGAGCTGTCGCCATCGCCCGGGTCGTTGGTGAACTTCACTACCCCCCCGTCCTTGCCACAGTCACGATCGTTACGGTGATATACTCCCCCGTCCAGTGAGGAAGCACGATGTGGTCGCCGTGTCAGTGGAGGTGGCAGGGGTCGACGGTGAAGGTCTGTTCCCCGTTCTGCTACAAAGCGGTGTGGAAGAGGTTCTTGCACTTGCTAGGTCCCCCACAAGGAGGTAGAAGTTCGAACGTGCCCTCCTTGGGTATGGCTCCTGCGTATCTAGCCCTGTCAGGGCCTCTGAAGCAAAGTGGCGGCGGATATGGTGCTCAAGCACCGCTGGGAAAGGTGTGAAGGCTCCCCCAAGGTGAACAGCCTTGGGTCAACCCCACACCTCCCCCCCGATGCAAGGAGGCGGGACAGGCCTCCAAGCAAAGGCGCAGTACTTGAGCTCTCTCTCTCTCTCTCTCTCTCTCTCTCTCTTCTTCTCCCAGGCTTAAGGCAGGGGCATGTCAAGCCCCACCTCTGTTGTCCCACCCTGGGTTATAACAAACCAGGTACGCTACACTTCTTTTTGTGAACCCGTGCTAAAGCCGAGACCATGTGACGAACAGCGCGAAATGCTTGGCATGAGGCCAAGAGCTCAACTTGCGATGCCTACGATTCCGGCTGTGCAGCTGCACCGAATTCTGCGTGTGCTGTCGCTCCGTCCTGGCGAGGCTTCTTCCCACATCCTCCAATCCAATACTCCCAAGCTTGCACCTGAGCAGGTGAGGTTCGCAAGGCTTTTTGCGCTACACCATCTTTGAGGCTCGCACCTGCCCCATCACTGTCACCGGGGTCATCCAGACAGCAAACTCCATCTCCATTGGAATCTGAAAAGACGGCGTCAAAGACGAAACGTTTATTGACCTCAGTCGAACATGTTCATCTTCAGGCTGCCTGGAGCCAAATGCCAAAACTTCTTCCGGGCGACTGCTCTGTCCAGGTGCCGAGGAAATCGTGCCGCAAACGAAGCTTCTGCCGGAAAGGATGCCATGAGACCAGCCAGGTAACAAACTAATCCTACTATAGCCCAGACCAACAACACTTGCAGTCTCTGTGCAGCAATGCGTAATGCTACAACACTTAGGCACCACACGTGTGTCGCGCTGGGATTTCGTTGCACCCCCGTCTTTGTCGTTCTCGTCTAGCGCTAGATTCTTTCGTAGACGTCACGAACCCTCTGCACAGCTTCACCTTGGAGGTAATGGTTCGTGATCGTCAAGGATCCACTTCTCAAGTTCATGTGCTGTAAATTCGCTTTGGATCTCAGGATTTATGCGTGGGTGCCTCGGACGAAAGCAGTACTGCCCGTCCTCAGGGTCTGCAACCTAGTGAGATGTGCTCCGCTAACAAACCTTTGCTTTGGCTTTCCCTTCAGCAGCCCCCAGACCCAGACTCGATAGACTTGGGTAGAAGAGCCGGTATCGAATCAGCGGTCGCTCAGTCCTTTCTATGGCCGAGCCCTGGAGCCCTGAAACCGCCTGGTCTTTGCCACTGTCGAACGAAACAAAGGCTCCGGCCCCAGCAATTCGAAACACAACAGCGCCAGCTTCGGTACCCGTAAACATTTTTCACCATCAAGTACCAGGCATGCCCTCCCATGCCTTGCCTGCTCCCCAGGCCTCAGCGGCAATCACCATGAACCATTGTTCCAAAGTGCCAGAATGCAACATGTGCAAAGCTGACGAGAGTCCGCAAAGCCAGTGTACACCAGCCAGCCCGTGATGTGTGCACCTCTACGCAAGAGTACGCGACCTGTTTTCCTCTCCTCTCGCTCCCGCCTGGCCTGGCGTCTGTCAATACTCTCCACCTTGACGGCTGCCAGCGGGATCTTGCTCTCTGGCATGACCACCTGCGTATCCATCTCAACCCGCAGCCAAGAAGATAAAGTTGCGGCCGGCCCGCCTGAAGCTGCGCCTCAGGCGCACACAGCATCGCAATCTCAAAGCTTCCTCGAACCAAGATATCCTGCAGCAGGCTTTGCTGACCCGCCCAATCGAAAGCGACTGACTTCGAGCTGAGTGCCTTCATGTTCCGACTCTGGAGGTGGTGGTGCGGAACTGCGGGGTGATAGCCCTTCACCGTAATTCGACCTCTGCTCCAGCACTCCAGCACTCCATGGCAGTATCGGCACTAGTGTCTGGAGCGATCTCTCTCTCTCGGCCGGCGACGCATGGCGGCTATCGGTAGAACGTCAGGGAAATCGCCCGAGCTTCCTATGCCATTTTCCCCAAACCGGTCTTGAAGCTCCACCAAATAGTTGGGCGCAATGTTGGCCTGGCTGGCTCCGGGCGGCACAAAGCCCAAAACAGGCAGGACGTTCTTCCTCTTGCAAACATGCATGGAACACCGTCAAGCTCAGTGACTTCTGTAGAATCAAATTCACCACGCGCACCTCGCACACTGATACCACGGGCAACTGCAATGTGACACAAACAGGCCCCGGACCTCAGCCGTCGATAAAGGATCTGATGGCCTCCCTCTCCATGCAATTTCCACGACCACCGAGCCGACGTCGCTCAGTTCGGAGTCTGAGCGAATCTGGCCATCCTTTCACTTAGTGGGCTCACAGCTGCAGTAGTTTCAAAATGTTGCAAAGAAGGCCTCGTCCAGAAAATGGGCAGCGATTGCAGACACCCCGCTGTCCGCACGACCCTCCAGCTTCTCGCAGATGTTCGAGACGACCTGTGTCACCTCCTGTCCACGAGCTCTTGGTTCGCAATGTGTCCCTCATTCTAGGGCATCGCACCCGTCCTCCATGCTTTGGCACCTGACACAGCACGACAAAATCCCACTGCCGGGGCTCAGCCTCAGGACAGTGAATCCTTCACGTCACTCAGAATGCGATCTCCAACAGTCACACAGCGAGATGCACACTCGGGAGACAAGACCATCTTTTGCAGCATGCGAGTGGAGCCACATGCACCCACCAGTCTGGCCTTGGCAGTTTCTCTATCAGCCCTTGACACAGCGCAGCTTTCCAATGCCTCATCAACCTCGGCACCAGTGGCACCGACCTGTGCAGCACAAACACAAAAAAGATTAGGACGGGCATAACTCGACCAGCTCGGATGCTGGCCACCTGCCGGCAAAATGTCTCAAACCATGGCCTTGGCGAAGCTTCTGTATGTATGCACGCACGCATGCATCAATGCATATAACCATCTATCTGTCTATATACCTATCTTTCCCACATACCTACCTATCTACCTATCTGTGTCTGTCTGTGGCATTGATTTACGCATGCATGTATGTAGGCAGGTGTGTGTAAAATGAATATGCATGTCAACACATACATACATAAATACATACCGACGCAGCGTTCAGTGAGCAGGGCTGAGACTGCAGCTTCATTTGCGCAGCTCGGATGTATGCAGCAGCAACCGACTGCCACAACAATTTGTGGTGGAGTGGTTCTCATCGCAGCATCAAGGCGTATCAAACCACACAGAGTCCTCGTCAGCTCTACTGTCCGTCTTATGTTCCAACCCGCCTTGGCCAAGGAGTCCCGTGCACTCGTCGCCCCTGACTGGCGAAGCCTCTACATCGGCATAGGTTCGTGGGATGTAGCTGGACGGTCCGAAACTTGAGGACCTGACTCCTGGGAGAGCCGCTGCGTCGTCAAGGAACCAGACACCGACTCACAGATTCTGACCTTCAGCTGTGCTATAAGCGCAGACTCTTGCCAAGACCTGACATTCTCCTGCGTGTTAAGAACTGGACGAGCTCCTCATAACATGGGTCATCCATGGCAGCAGCCAAGACTTTGACATCTTCGGCCTGATCCGAAAAAACAACAGGCTACGAGACGGCCACGTCCATGCAAGATTGGCAAGACCAGCCTCAAACCGTGTCTGTTCGGAGAGGTCAACCTTCGAACACTTCGAACATGTTCGCCCATGTCACGGTCTGTCTTCAATAATTCGCCGCTGGCGACAGTACCTCCGGGCCTTCCAGATCTGGCTCGCTGTTCTGATAAAGGTGCTGACAAGGCCAGCTCCCTGCTCTAGCAGCTGCCCGAAGCGTTCACAGTCACCTGCATGACAAACTCTCGCCTCAAGACCTCATCAACACTTTGTTGCACCTCCACTGGACCCTGGCCTGTGGGATCCATCTCTTGCTCCGGCTCTGGCTCTCCCGGTGGCTCAGAGACGCCTGCCGGACTCGACGGAGCAACTGTAGCGAGCCAAATGCATCCTTTTGTTGTGAGCCTTCCGTATCTCGGAAGTTCGTCTCCATTTTCAGGATGACATCGCGCAGGGCCGCGAGGATCACACCACAGGGCTTTGAAAACAACACCTCTCACGGCAGACCTAACGTGACGGCCTGAACACGCGATGTCGAGCCTCCTCGGGCTGCACAGGCTTCACTGGCATCCAACTCCTGCAGTTCCCGAAGCTCCCCACTTGCGTGTGGCAGCTCTACCCTGCACCTCACCATTCCAGATGCCGGAATCTGAAAGAGTAGAGCATTGGTCACATTGTGACCAAAAATCAGCGAGGCCTGTTAGCAGAATCGACATCGACACTCATTGATTATTCCGCGGCATCTCTCTGAGCAAGTTGACAAAGTGTGTGCTCCGGTCCTGCGGATTTGTCCTGAACGCTTCGAGGTGCCATAGATCGGCCACGAGGGATTTTTTTGGCTCAGTGTCGCGCCCGTGAGCTGGCAGCACCTGCACAACTGACGATGGTATGCAACAATCGTCCAATTTCTCGATAGATTCATTTTAGAAAACCCCTTTGCCAGACGGCAAGTGTATTCTGGAGCCTGTCACACGTGCAGGTCACAGCCGCATGTTCTGACACTCAGCTTGGCCTCGCCTACACCTCCGCGGAAACCCGGCGTAGCTTCAGAACACAAACTTTACTTCAAAAGGGGGTAGGTTTGTAGAGCTGTGGAGGCCAGTGGAGAGTGGGGTCTTGGGCCACGGGTGGCTGGATCTGTGGATGCCAGCCTCAAAGCCTCAAGGCTCCGAACTCCAGGCCCATTTCATGTTACTGCAGAATCCAATCTTCTGCTTGTGAAACCAGCAGAGACCATAAAAAACCTCTACCTCCAGACAAACGTGATCAAGCACACCATAGTTGTCGATGATGTTGCCGCCTGGACGCCCTCGAACTGATGCATCGCCCCTCGCCAAGGCAAGCGGAAGACACCTGACCATTCTGCTTTTAAGGTGACATTGCTCGAGCATCGAGCACTGCCTACAACACCGCAAGTAGGGTTTCGGCCATCAATTTGAACGTTCTCTCCGCTTGCCTGCTCCACCTGGCCGGGAGCTGACTTGAGACAGCTCGCGGATCTGCTCTCGTGCACGCCCGCCTGTCCTCGCAAGGGCCGCGCTGACGAGGGTACGCCGTTGTTTTGTTGCACGTAGTCGGCCATGACGACCTGTTCTACACTTGGCATCTGCTGAGCCGCTCCTGCACCAGCAAGTGAGCCCACTGCGGCAGTGCCACCAGGGCGATCTATGCACCAAAGGCGCACGACCTTGATAGCAAATCAATCTCAGGGGCTGGCAAATGTTGCACACAGCTGCCAAGCGTGTGGCAGCATCGCCGGCAAGAACAATCCGAGCGGTGCGACGCGCAAGGACTAGCCTGAGGACCTGCCAGGTATTCCGCAATGCTTACAGGTATCATGGACTTCCACGCACACAAAGTGCAAGCCTGAGTTTCCATCACCGGGTGCTTCACGGTGATGCGCATCTCTGCCTTTAGCGGCACCTGGAAGTGGGACAACATCAGAACTCGATTCACAAGGTGGGATCCACATGTGGTTGTCTCAGACGGACAGGGATCATGTTTGCATGCTGGAAGCTGGCATCGACCAAGGTCGGGACACCTTCAACTTGGCAAAGGCCATCCTGTGCGCAGAAGTGCATCGCCTGAGTTCATCACACGCTTCACAGATTCATTTCGAAACGGGTGTCGTTCCAGGCCCACCACAGTTTCTCCAACACTGCCATCGGAATTCCTGTGACATCTGTGCGGACGGCAAAATGAAGGTTCGAAGACACCTATGTTGCCACATCGCACAACTTTCGTTAGCACCGACCTTTGTCTAAGGGCATCATACGGCATTTTGCAAGACATGCCGACAGCAGGCTGCAAATATGCGGATGCGAACCTGCTCGGCGGAGGCTTGAAGCCTGTCGCAATATGATCCAGCATTGCATTTGACCTGACAGTGATATTAACAGAAGCTGAGAATACGGCGCATTTCAACATCAAAGTCGGGCAAAAGCTGACCACCAGCAAGAACCACCTGTGCAATGGAGCTGAGGCGATAATCATGCCATTGCAACTGACTTCCGTGCCTGTATTTCCACAATGCCACGTGGCACCCTTGGTAGCCCAAGTCTGGACGATGGCATCAGTACAAGCAGGGATTGACAGGCCCACGCAATTCCGCTAATCTTCTGGGGAGCATGTCTTGAGTCAACCTGGCTCCATCCGAGGCTGTCGTTGTCCAACAATCAAGTGACGAGGCTCCTATGCTAGGGTGCCCAAGGTGCCAGCCAAGCATTGGAAGCCAACTTGGAGTGCAACAACCTGCTCTTAACGAATCAGCCAGGAAGCCGACTTTTCCGCAGCGTGTAATGAGCGTCGAGCACAACACTGTACCCACAAGGTAGCTCCAACGTCGCCTGCTTGCTTGACACGTCGTAAACGACATGCATCTGCGAATAAATTCTGTGAGTTTCACATTCTTGCAAGCCTTGGGTCACGGTCAACCAAAGCACACAGTTCAGTAATCACGAAAACAGCATTGGTATGTTGCGCCGGGGTGTTGTGAAAGGCGTCGTGGTCCACGGATCTACTGCTTGCATGGTGGCAGGAACGGAGAATCCTCGTCAACAGCTCCTACCAGCCAACAGGCTGAGTGTCTCACTCCACATGTTGGGCTCCCTTAGCAGAGCAAGAAAACATTCTCACAACGCACATCAACGCAACAATCAGCATGCAAAAACGTTCCCCTGCTTTCAGGTCCAAGCATTCTGAAGTGCCGACATCGCCTCAACACGCGCACTGTCGCAAGATTCCGCACAATATTTGCGACATGGCGTGCGCGAATATTGAACACACGCAAAAGCCTGGAAATCGAAGTCGTTCACGAGACCTGCTTGTAGACGGGCTTCACTCCCGCGGTTCGATATGCCAACTCTCGCACATGCGCACAAGGCTTCGGCAGCTTGAGCCCGACTGGCGGGACCAAGAGGTAAACCTGGCCGCCAATTCGGTAGTTCAGACTGGCAAAGCAAAAACACCCACTCCTGCGATCCATGATGGCGATTAGGCATCACATGTCTCGGACAGGCTCGTTTCGTCGTGATCTTGAGTGGGCTGCCCAGTTGAACTTTGTTGAACAATTCTCGCTTTTCGAGGCTTCCAAAAAGCAAGGACTCTCTATTGCGAAGGCCAGAGATAGGGCCATTGCAACCCACGCTTGTGATGGTCGGACGCTTGGCAGCTACGAAGCCGCTGTCGTTGTTGACGAATCTTCGGACTTTGTGCGCACGATGTGCTCGCACGCCTTTCGTAGAACCCTCAATTCACCTGTAGTGCACACCTGGAACCATGAGGGATGGCGGACTGCTTTGGCTGCAAATTCATCCGTTACTATGGAAATGGGGGCACATGCCCCCTGTCCGTCCCTGTCAAAGAAATCTCCGCCGGGGCCCTCGGGCTGTGACCGACGCGCGCATCAGCATTCGTCTTTCGCTGTGCAGTTACGGGAATTGCGTTCTGATATTGCTTATCTCTCAAAAACTGTCCAGCAATGGGGATCAGTTTTTAATTTTTACGGTGGGGAGGCGGTATAGTTGCACGAGCCGCCGCCTCAGATGCTAATCCAGCCAGCCCCTAGTGACGGTGACTGCCCCTTTCTCACTCTTTTTGTGCTTCCACGCGCCATCTAGGTTATGACTGCTGTCAGGGGTCTCATCTCAGAATCCAATAAGAGTGCTGGCATCCACAAGCATCCATGCACAGCCACCGCCCACGCCGCCTCAAACACACATAGCCCACACAATGTGTGGATGGGAAACCTGAATCCACAGACGCACTCATTGTGGCCTTGCTGACTGCACCACTGAAACCAACCGCTCCTCGAGGGACAATGTTTTGGCTCTTGCCACGACAACACCTAAAATTATCACACTCTTGTGGCAAAGCCAACCAGCCAACATCGCCCGTCCCGGTCAGTGAGTCACAGTGGCATTCCAATAAGACCAGCTGCGCCACTGCTTCGAACACGACAATCAATGATTGAAGGTCAGGATGCACGTTGTCCAATGATTTGAGGAACCAAGCAGGCATGTCGCGCCGCTGAATCAGTATGACAAAGTATGGATGTTCCGCGGATGCAACGTTGCTAGCACCAGGCGCTATCCACAATTCCCTAAACCCTCACGGTCGCCCTTGGCGAATGCCTCTGGAGCCACAACACACCCTCGCTTCCACAACCTCAGAAAAGAATGCAGCAACACGTGACTCCTCCGTTTTTAGCACCACAAGCCCGGACTCAGCAGAGCAGCACGCTTCTGGTCAGGCAAAACGGCAACAGGACGCCTAGTCAGGCAGATTACCCATCCTGTCCATCGCAACGAATCCACAAGCTGCGCTTGCGCCACGAAACAGGGATTCCCATAGCCACTGCCAACATATCACACCAGCATGCCAAAATAGGTGCTTCATGTCGCGGGAACAGAGCTCATAAATCATGAGTGGCTGCCATGAGTGAGAACGTGCGCCGCAGCTGCTTTGTGCCCACCAATAGCCCGCCCACGATGCTCCAAAATGCGTGCGCAGTGTTTTGTTTTTTCGCAACTCAGCGCTTTGGGCCCTGTGGACCGACAGCAATGAAGATGGAATACCCGCGCTCTTCCGGGCGGATCTTGCTGCCCTTGTGCTCTTTGGCCACATCCAACGAAAAAACAATCCGCTGCATTTCCTCATGCCGGGACAGAAGATGACCACTGCACCGACAACTCCAAGGCACAGTCACTCAGGGCGCTCGACTGGGCGCCACACACCCTACGGCAGAATGTCCGACTGAATGCCAGTGGGTACACCCTCAGTGAGTGTCACGGTAAGGGCTGCATCACAATCTTCCAAGTTGCCCAGCAATGCACTTCATAACTCCCGGTAAAAGGCTGACCCGTTGCAACGCCAGCAGTGCACCCCCCCGTGCTCTCAGAAAGGATACCAAGTCATGCCGAAGAACTTGGACCTCATCGTCACGCAAAAGAAGGGACGACGCAGCTTCGGTCACATGTGCCCAGCAAACGTGGAATCAAGCTCCACATAGAAATTCGCTCCATCCAAGACTCTCAACTTTCGCAACAAGGTGCCCCCCCACGCAGGCACATTCAGCAGATGAAGCTGTGAAAATGTGCCGTACCTGAACAGACTAGATGCTGCGACCTGACAGGTATAAGCACGACTGCATACAGGTCGAGCGAGGGTTCGACCTGGTGCAGACTACCCTACACGGCAATTGGCGGCCATACTAGCAAAATGCATGGCATGAGCACTAAGTGGCGCTTCTATGAAGGCGGTTCCAACACATTATGTTGTTGCCAAACGAAATTTGCTCTTAGGTCCAAGTTGTTGGCACATCTGCACCACAAATCGCCTTGTTGTCGAGACATTACTGTTAGGCATTTCTGGCCTATTGAGCTTGAACAAATCATTGCATTCTTGGCGCGCCGCTTGATGATGCTCATGCTTATCCACCCGCGTTCGTGAAGGGTGCGACTTGGATGAGCTTCTCCTCAAGAAGCAGCTGTGATCCCTGTGCTTGGCATTGAAGACATGGTCGGTGATCGTCGTCAGAAGGATGCAATGCCGCATAAGTGTCATGTGGCCCGACCCTGTGCTTGCCTCTTTCTGTTTTAGGGTCTACCAGTATCTAGGCTCTATATTCGCGTTTTTGGTGCCTACAACAGCATTACGAGGAAGGGGCGGGCCGTTTGGATTTCAGATGCCAAGAAGTCACAGCCAGGATAGACTAGCCCATCTCTTGTCACGCCTCGAATGCGCCTACACGGGAACCATGATGCCAAATGTCTTGCCCGAGCTCCTCTGGGGGTATCAATCAACCAAGAGTTTCGCGGCATCAGATATTCACAAAAAGACATGACTCAGCCGCGAGCATAGGAGCTGGACAGGCAACGAGGCTCCACCTCTCAATCGGGGGGGTTACCTGCCTGCTCGCTCCCCTTTCTTTATCAAAGGCTTGCCTCCAGCTTGCACGGAAGCTTCATGCTACCAAGAACAACGTCGGATAGATCCTGCAAAATGAGCCTCAATCAAAAAATATACGTTCAGCCCTACTGGGCGTCGCAAACATGCATCACGGCAAGAGCCCCGCTCAAGGATCGATGCGGCCCGCTTTAGATATTCTTCTTCGTCATGTCCTGACCGACAAGATGCACTGAAAAAACCGCGTGTACAAATGAAGCCCACGTGAGAAGCCAAGGCCACGACGGGTTGACAAACCATGATGGACCCGACAACTGTGACAATGCTCGACGACAGCATACATACCCTTGGCTTCTTCAACCTGAGCTTGCTCTAAATGTCTGCCCGAACCTCCAACCAACATCTCAGCTCTCAGCTGCGATGCCTTCATGTTCTAAAGCCTGGGCCAAGGATGCGCTGGGCTGACAAGACGTATGTGACGTTTCAAATTCAATCCGAGTCTGCACGTCTCGGCGCCAAACTAAGACTTTCAACTCGCGTTCAAGGCTCTCGGCAACATGGCTGTCCACGGTGCTATAAGCATCCTCTTGACGACGGCTTGCATGCTGCAACCAGACTAAGTCTACGTAGGTAACCACAACGGACGAACGCACTGTCCCGAAGCTCGCGAACTTGTGCTGGCAACCCTGGCCTGCAACAAGCAAAATGGCATGAATCAGGAAGGCACATTGCTACATACCCTTCTGGGGCCCTGGCAGAAGCAATCTTTTGCGATGCGTTTTGGTGGCAGAAACTTGCGACCGCAAGGTTGCTGTGGAAGTCGATGAATGCAACCCCTCGACATCCGTGCATCACTCCATTTTATCTCTAACCCGGCCCGAGACCTTTCGGTACACATGACTACCGCACAATGCAGTGGAAAACGAAGCTGTGAAAGACCAGTGTTTGACATCTCGATCACCCAAGCGCAACACGACAGCGGCACGAGGGTGAAATCCTCTGGACCACGTGTCCTGCACATCTTCCAACGCTACACACACCACTCGTGCTAGACGTGCTCGCCGCACGAAATGTTCACGCCCTAACTCTTGCGCCCACCCAGCACGATCCTCAACAAACACTGCAGCAATTTCGGTACGAAGGTCAGCATGGCCCCCGGAGATAAGTTCGACGGGTCTGACTCCACCGAATGGATGTTCGCGAGCGTTGCGTTCATGAGCAAAGTGAACAAGTTGCAGGGCGGTGATGGGCGGTGCGAGCGGCAAGCAAATTCGAGAGTGTGGTTCGACGGGTTGCGGCGATGGGGCGAGGAACGCGGCAGGCATGGAACCAGGCAGCCTCGCGAGCATGCGAATAAAACGAAAACGACGCAACCGCGCATTTTGACCGCAGACGCTGTTTTGGTGTGACACGCCGTCGACACTCCCCGATGCGCTTATCCCCGTCGCGGACGGCTACAGTATGCTACAGTACCTATGCCCACCACCCACTCAATTTGACTGAAAGCCCATGGCTCTGGCAAGCGGGCTCTGGCAAGCGGGACCTGATGCGGCCCGGGCCTTCACGCTGTTCCCCGTGCCCCGGCCAGTGAATGCACCCAAGATTCCCGACTGGAGGGTTGCACGGGAGTGTGGACAGGCTGCCCGTAGCACGAGATTCCCTATTGGAGGGCCCTACATAGATGCGGGCAGGACGCCCGCAGCAGTGAATGTACCCAACGTTCCCGATTGAAGGGTTCTTCCCAACAGTGAATGTACCAAGATACCCGATTGGAGGGTGGGGTGCGGGCAGGCTACCCGCAGCACGCAGCGAATCGGGGGTGCGGCAGGCCGCAGCAGTGAATGCATCGATTTGAAGGTTTACGGGCTGGCGCCCAAGATTCCCGATATTTCCCGATTCGAGGGCCCTAAGGCGGCGCGGGAGGGATTTCCGCAGCAGTGAATGCATCCAAGATTCCCGATTGGAGGGTCCTCTGGCGGTGCGGGCAAATTGCCCGCAACAGTGATGCACCTAAGATTCTCGATTGAAGGGCCTTAAGGCGGTGCCGGCGGTGGGAAGGCTGCCGAGCTGTGAATGCACCCAAGATTCCCGAGTGGAGGGCCCTACTGTACGGGGGTGCGGGCACGCTGCCCGCAGCAGTATATGCACCCAAGACTCTCGATTGGAGGGCGTTAATGCGGTACTTTGTACACTGAATGAAGATTTCCAATTGGAGGGCCCTTCGGGGGTGCGGACAGTGAATGCACCCGGTATCGCTTGATTGCAAGCGCCTTGAAGCGGTGTGCTCGGCTTGCCATGGATGCACCCAACATTCCCGATTAGAGGGCCTTGGGCAGTGCGGGCAAATTGCCCGCAGCAGTGAGTGCACCCAAGAATCCCGAGTGGATGGAGGAATGAAAAACATTGAAAAACGTTGCACGCACGCTGCCCGCAGCAGTGAACGCGCACAGGAGTGTTTCGACCGCAGCCGACGCTGTCGCCTTGTCGTTTTCGGACTCGAGGTCGGCGGACGTTGGGCTAAGGAAGCTGCCACCTTGGTTCGCCTCCACAAGGCCAGCGCTTGGTTGACTGGAATCCCCTGTGAGCCGGTTTGCGTCCTTCCGCCTAACAATGGTTCCGGCAAGTTGCCTGCAGCAGTGAACGCGCCCAGCATTCTCGATTAGAGGGTCTTTGCGCGCAGCCTGCCCACGCCGCCCTGAGGCCCCCCAATGCGGAATATTAACAAAATTCAATGCTGTGAGTAAGCTACCTGCAATTTCAGATGCGGTCACTTGTGCGGGCAGCATGGGCAACCTGCCCACCTGAAAGCCTCCGATCGTGAATCTTGGGTGCATTCACTGCTGCATGCAGCAGCAGCAGCAGCAGCAGCAGCAGCAGCAGCAGCGGCAGCAGCAGGACTCGGGATGCTGCGCGCAGTCTGCCTGCACCGCCTCAAAACCTTTCTATCGGGATTTTGCAAGGATTATTTTTTTTTTTCCGCGCCTTTTTGCGTCTGCGCGAACTGTCCCAACGCCGTCTAAGCTACCGCCGTCTCTAGAGCGTCGCACTATCGGAGCGGCAGCCAACTGGGGGCGCCGCATCCGCAAGTTCAAGTACGTCGCCAAGTGGAAGCACGTCAGGCGCACCAGGCAGCGGCGGCATGGACCAGACTCCAAGCGCAAAGCTGGCGACGGCTCGCTGCAGGGCTACCGACAGCACACTCCACCAGCGGCGTGCCCAGCCTTGGGCTGCGGAGGCTCGCAAAGGCGGCGGGGATTTTGCAAGGATTTATTGCTGCGGGCATCTTGCCCGGACCGCTTTCAAGCCCTTGAATCGGGAATATCTGCGCTAAGGCTCTCCAATCGGGAATCACTGAAACGGGTCCGATTCGTTGAATATACGGACGGACTAGATGGCATGAGACAAGAAGACAATACTAGGACAATACAATGCCCTGACAAAAACCCACCATGAAGAAAGCACTTTGTCCCAGAAGTCAAAGTGCACGGTAAGCACTACAAAAATTCAATATTTTGCTACCACCTTCGATCCATTATGGGATGGATCCGCATGGCCTTCGGCCTGAGATCACGAAACCCGCGTGGAACAGGCTCTTCAGCAGCATCGCTTGGAAATGTGGGCCTTTTGCGAGGAACGGGCCAAGGCAGGTTCCAAAGGCAGAGGGCGTGTCGGGGCCGTCCGAAGGCAGCAGGGTTGCGGCGGTACCTGCAGGTGCGCGGTCCGAGTGGCAAAGGAAGACCCTCACCAAGGGAAGAAAGCCGCAGTTAATTCAAGCACTACAAACACTGACGCTGCAATTTTTTTGCATTTGCCAAAAATTGCATTGCGACACAAGCACAAGTCCGAACGATCCCGGCCGCAGCAAACAACCATCTTACACGAGCTCGCGAGCATGGCATGCTGTATGCACTGTCCCGCGGGCTTGAAGGCGGCTGCGGCCATATGGCGGACATTGCAAGTTTGAGCGGGTGGGGGTCTGCCCGGATCGTCGATAGCGCCTGCCATAAACCCCAGAATTTGTGTCGATCTAGGTTATTATTTAATGCAGGCCGAAGCTACGTACCAGGCAGCAGGCAAGGTCCGCCTGCGGCGCGTTCTCTGGCTGGCATATTGGGCTCCCGACTGGATACTGCACCACGATGCGCACGTGTGCTGGCAGCTGCTAACACAGCAGCAATGCCGTCATTGAGGTCTGCGGCAGCTGCAGGCCCTGCCCTGGATACAACATTGCTGCAAAGCGGCTCTCCTGCACTTGCTGACGTCTAAGACGACAATGCAGACTGTTTTGGGACTTCGTGCCGCTGGGATTTAGAGACGTGTTCCACAGAGTGCGAGCAAGCACAGGCCTTTAAGGCTTCAGTGCTTCCAAAAAGCCCCCTGCAAACGAGGAACCTGCTAGGGATGCGAAAAGGGAGGGAAAAAAGGGAGGGGCATCCCAAGCAAGAGACTTTACAACTGTTTGCTGGGGCGTTTCGGGCCAGCAGGCCTACAGGAGATACAGCTGCGCGTGCATACGTCATGCACCTCAGCCCACTACAGGAAAGTGACCTGGGTTTTGAACGCCTAAGCAGCAATACCTGTTCATTGCTGCAAAGCGGCTCTCCTGCACTTGCTGACGTCTAAGACGACAATGCAGACTGTTTTGGGACTTCGTGCCGCTGGGATTTAGAGACGTGTTCCACAGAGTGCGAGCAAGCACAGGCCTTTAAGGCTTCAGTGCTTCCAAAAAGCCCAACACCCCGCACTGGACGCAACACCTCTAAGCGGCCGGAAAAACCCCACAAAACTTATGCACCCTCAAATGGTGCGCAGTCAGATACACAGAAGTGTCTATACACTTCGACAGAAAAGGAGTGATCACGAATGGGCGCAGATCGTGAGCCCACCCTCCAGAGCACAGCTCCTGGCATCGCCCACTGCCAGTCGAAGGCAAAACTTGAGCAGGTCCCAAGCCTCACTCGCGAAGAGCCCGGTGCCCTAAAGGAGAGCGACAGCGGCAGAAGTCTCTGACTTTGATGAAAACTAATTGAACCCGCATGGGCCTTCTGGATGTTTTGAGGAAGTTTCTCTTCACAGGATAAACAGCTCTTTTTCCTCGGGATGGGCCATCCGCCGGATTTGATTCCGAAGGGATGTACACGAGCCGCAACAAAAGATTGCAGGCCAGGGAGTGCGCAGCTATGCTGCGAAGCACCCGTCGCAAGCTGTTTGCTGAGCTTCGGCCTTTGCTGATGCTGCCGATGGCAGCTTTGGCATCCACAAGAACGACGACCCGATGGCCCTGTCGTGCGCGACTGCGGCACACCCACTTCACCGTAAGCAGTACTCCATGGCACTCCAGAACTCCGGAGTGGGCGGGCCACTTGGCCGGAGTGGAAATGAGAGGCTTGAAGTCGCCCTTGCAAAACGGCAGCTTCCGTGGAACTCCAAGCCTGGGCACTTCAGGCTCGTCCCCTTCTGCAGCTTGCAAACGCACGTAGTCACCTCGCCGCTCAGAGTAGCGACCCACTTCTTCAACGAGCTTGCGCCCACATGCGAGTGAACACACACCAAAGCCGTACTGCGGCGCAGCGTCACAGGCCAAGAGCTCAGGGAGAAAGGGCCTGTCCAAAGCTGCAGGGAGCAACGGCGAAAGTACCAAGCACACGAGCAGCTCGTTTTTCACAGCGGCAGGCAGAAGAGCTGGCTTCCATGAGGGCTCCATCTGCACGAACCTGTAGATTGCATTGAAGATGCTGAACAAGCTGCGTTGCAGTAGACAAAACCACTGAGCTGTACCCAAGACGCTGTTAACCGCCGCAGGGCTGGCAGCGGGGGCCTCCAGTAAGTCACACACAGCGGCCACAAACTTGGCCAGTTTCTGCTTGCACGGCTCCACCAAAGGCGGCTCAGCTGAGATGTCACATCCGAGCGCAGTCATTTCAGCTGCAAGCGAGATGTCTTTGTTGACGTTCCTGGCGACACCGCTCTTGTCAAACACTTTGTCCAGCTTAGACAATGTACGACGCCCCCTAGCCGGGCAGCGATGAAAGAACAAGGTGTCGTCAGTGGCCACGGCACACAGTTCCTTCTGAGAGCCAGGCAACGCGTGGTCCAGGCTGAGGATGCAACGAGGATCGACGCCAGCATCCGTCAACAAGCCGATGGTGTTCGACTGCGCCACGCAGGAGGACCAGCTGAAACCCATGGGCCAAGCAGCATGCACAGGAAAAAGCAGCGTCTGCGCTAACAAGCCTTCTCCCTGAGCAAGGTCGTCAACAAAGCCAATGACTTCCGCCAGTGCGAATCTTCCTTGTGATAAAAGCTCGTGCAGTGCTACAGGCTCCTGGCCAAACCAAGGCTGCAGATCTGAGGGGGCCGCAAGCAAATCAAAGTAAGTAGCGGCATCTCGCTTTGACATGTACAAGCGTTCACCACGACGGACCACGATGTCGAGAAAAGAGCTTGGATTTGCCAGCCGATAAGGCTTAGGAGGCTGAGCAGCAAATTCCGAGAGGACCGAGCCGTCCCAGATTTTCCGCTGACGGCCTTTGGTGCTCTTTGCCGCTGCAAAAACCCCAGCAACACCAAACACCTGCGTGCGTAGGCGGAGCTTCTTGCACCGCAGCTCTCTGCAAGTAAGATCAATATACTCCTTTCTCTCCATGCCGAAAGTCTTGGTGAAGCCCAAACACTGCTGGAAAGACTGAGGCTCTTCAAAGATAGCTCCTGGCCTACAAATAGTTGCCCACAGTCCAGGATCCACGAGGTTTCCAGGGTCACACGTAGCTGCGCGAGTCGGCAGGTCCACGTCGCCACCACGGATGCGTTCGTAGCCTGCGCTGTTTCGCCCAAAAGTCTGCAGCGATCCCTTGTGGGAGAACGGCCCGTCACTGATGGAGTTGAGGCGGGTGCAAAACCGGACCACTCGCTGACAGACATGCTCTTGCACAGCCCGCTGGGCAGCTGTGCAGCCTTGTCCCAGCCGAGAGCACGAAGTTTCTGGCATGCCATCGCTCAAGTGATTCAATGCTGCACAGCACAAGTCCGCACAAGCCAAAAGACCATTGCGGCTCTGCTTTCCATCAGCAATGTGAGCTGGCCAACTCCGCAGGCGGGGCAAAGGGAACAGGTCGCGGCGCGTCGGCCTTTGCCCCCTCGACTCGCCTGAAGCCGCAGCTTTCGCGAAAGGAAGCTTGGACTTCTCAACGAAGGTCGTGAGGAATCCTGCGTAACCCTCAGCAAAAGGAGTTTCTTCACAGCGAACTCCCGCTTCATGGGCAACTGTGTGGCAACCTTTCGTATTGCAACTGGAATCCAAGACAGCTCGAAGCTTCGAACACAACTTGTGCCGAAGAGCCCTATGTCGGTTTCTGAAGACCCGAGCCGGTGAAGATCTTCCACAATCCCCTTGAAAGCCTGCACTGCAACATGCCATCTTATCCTCTCCCAAAGGGCGGCCAACAGCATGCAACCAGGCTGCACTCCCACAGATACAGGAAAGCCACCACCACAGCGGGGGCATCCCAAGCAAGAGACTTTACAACTGTTTGCTGGGGCGTTTCGGGCCAGCAGGCCTACAGGAGATACAGCTGCGCGTGCATACGTCATGCACCTCAGCCCACTACAGGAAAAATGACCTGGGTTTTGAACGCCTAAGCAGCAATACCTGTTCATGTGGGACAGCGCCCCAATTGGCCCACCGCTTCAGGAGCGAACCACAGCTAGTACTTTCCTGCACCCGAGGAGCAGGTACACAGACCGAGGGTTGGCTTCGTGGCTGCCGCGGATACTGGCAATTCGTGTGTTTGACAACTCCTGGGGGGTCGGTGCTCGTGTTGCGAGGGAGTTGAGGGGCCCGGTCCCACTACACACATACAAGCGCTTCGCATGCGATGCCTGACGCGATGTTTGCAAGGAGCGGACATACTCCTCCGACCGCCGCGTCCACGGCGCCCAAACCGCGAAAGGACAGCACTACGGCGCGGGGCTGGTGGCCGTACTGCCGGAGATGGCTTGCTCACTGCAAGCCTTACCGGCACAGCAAATGTTGACGGGGGGCTCCCACCTCTGAGCGACATCCTCGCCGACTCGCCTTCCCAACCCCCGCTCGCCAGCCGTGTGGTGTGACTGCGCTTTGCGTGCGCCGCCTGCCGCTCTTTGCTGTAGACTGTTGGCTTTGGGCTTTGCACAGGGACCGAGCTGCTTTGGACGGTGGTAAAAAGGTCCGTGGAAGAAAAACGAAAAAAAAGAAACGAGGACGGAGCCAACTGTGGACAACGCCTTGGCCGTACAAACGGGATGGGAAAAGCGGTTGTTTTTAGAAGAAAGTGCACGAGGTGTGCGAAGATGTTCGAAGCATGCTTTCTTGCAGGCTGCCATCGTGTCCTCATCATCCGGTTGGAGCACGTTGCGCATTAACCTGCCGACGAGTGTCGAGTGCGTTACGCCGGAATGCACGGTGCGCATCTGCTCACCTGCATGTATTGTTCCGGCAACACAAGCATCCGATGCGGGCAGCGCACTGCGTGCTTGTTTCCATCGCGGCGAAGTCGCCCGGGTTACAAGCCCTGAAACGAAATGAAAGCAAGCAAGCGCAAGTGCGAGCGCGAGCGCCGCTCTTCATCTGGTGGGATTTCTGTTCTGGCACATCAAGAGTGGTGCTTGAGGGCAATTGAAACGAGCTGCTACTGATCCCCGTCAATCCAGATGCTCGACGCGGGACACATCAACTTCATGCATCCTGGGCCCCCCCAGATCAGTCGACCTGCATGGCTTCGAACAACGTGATGCGCTCTCGTGAGCTCGCAAGTGCACATTCGTGAAACGGATTTATAAACAAGTGGCACGCCTATGGTATGCAAATGACACGAGCGTGGGCGAGGAACTTATTTTTTATGGAATTGATTGTATTGCACACCGGTTGGCATAGGCCAGGCTGCAACTGAGTGTGCATGTGTGCCTGATTTGCTTCGAGGCACGTGGTTGAATTCCATCATCGAACCGTACCGGCATGGACATTGAGAGAGATGTCCTTGAACGACCGTGAGACACAGTCAGAAATGAAACCATCGTCATGATCAGCATCATGTTTCATCATGTTTTCCAACAAATTTCGCAAGAAATTTGTGTCGTGACATCGTGACGCCTGGTGCAATTGGATTTGCACATATTAGCCCTCAACGACATGCTGCCATCCAGGCACGATTCAGTCAAACAATGTCACACACGGATGCGAAACGATCATGGCTGGTGGACGATAAGCTAGCCTGCACTCGTGGGTAACCACGGCTTTACATCAACATCCTTTCGAAACATGGACAAAGATGGACAAAGCGTACAGCCACATGTCAGCATTCTTTCACCTTCCGGGTTGTATCTGAGTTGCCCGTCCGGTCCAGGTCACCATCGAATTCGCATGACACTTGTCAGGCACACAGGCGCAGACAGCTCAAACAACGGAGTCCAGTGATCCCGACGCTGGGCTCGGAAGTGGACGTGGTGGCGGAAGGAACTACATGCGGCTCAACGTAAGAAGCCCGGCTGCGGCTGCGGCGCTGTCTGGACTTGAGCGGCGGCCGTTTTTTTGGTCCGGCCCGACGCCCGCTCAACGATGTTGGCACAACTGCCAGTCGTCCTGGTTTTGCCCAAGCAAAAGCGTCGAGTCGCACCCTGGGTTGGGGCCGCAACGTTGTGGGCTTGACCTCGACGGTGACGCCTGCTACGGTTTGCTGGCCGGCTGACCGAGTTTTTCACGGGCAGTCTGTGAGAACTTCCGGCATTGATTGAAACACTGTTCCAAGACATAAAGGACGCATTCGCAACGTGTTCCAATCTTGCAAATACGAATGCCACGGTATGTACACCCCAACGACTCGCGGGTGGGGCGAAAAACCAAACTTGGAGAGACATTCGCATGGTGGCAAAGACAAATTCACGGTCTTGGCGGCGAGTTGTGGCGAAAAGCTTTTGCACGGAACGAAAAGGCTGGACAGCCTCGGCACGCCGCAGAGATCAAGGCAGCAGACACTAAGCCGGGATCGCGGTTCTGTTGGATGAAACCGCAAACGTCAACGGTCGGGCATCATGTGGCGGCAAAAGGCGCTACGAAACCGCTGGGCCTGCTAGGAGCCAGGCACAGGAGCACGCTTCTGCAGCTAAACCTCTGCCCCGGCAGCCTGGGCTTCGCTACCTTGGTAGCTAGCCCGAGATAGTGTTTCACCTGATCCCAGCCTTGGGCTGACGCTATGGGCGTGAAGGGGAAAGAGGACCCCACCGCTACTGGCAAAGGCAAGGGGGCAGATGCCCCGGCTACGGGCGATGGCCCCGCTGGGGAATTTGATGTTCCCGACATCCTCCGCAGCTTTCGGAGGGCGCTACGCTTTCGGCCCTCAGAATGCGCAGAGGGCCTGCCGCTAGCCGCTGCTACAAGAGCTGGTCGCTATGTCAAGAGAGGCCATCGAGCAGCTAGAGTCAGAGGCGCAGGGCCACCAGCCTGCCGCTACTGGGCCGCCCAGGATGTGGCTGGGGGCCAACCTGCGGCAGCAGAGCCCCGCTAATGAGCGCGAGAAGTGGAAAGAAAACGGGCTCCGACGATTTGACGATGGTCGCAGCGTGCAATACCGTCCTAATCGCATGACGTACATCGCAACGGTGGCTATCTTTCCCCGACCGAAACAAAGCGCGGGGCAAGGACCAGGGCGCCGGTCCGTTTCGGCTGAAAACCTCATTTCCCTTCTTGCGTTCTTGCTGCCCTTCTTCTCCTTCCTTGTTTCGGGTTCTGTACATAGTTTTTCCTTTTGCCCACAAAAGGACAGGAGTCTGATCGTAACGAATGGCATCGTGTCTCGATTACAACGGTTGCAGCAGCAACGAAGTCGGTCGAGGGTTCGTCACAAGAGCGACCCTGCCGCTGGACGATCTGATCCAAGCAACTGTGGTGCAAAGTATCGGGAGATTGAGCATGTTATAGCATGTTCACCATCTTCTGCCTTCGCCTGAAGCATTCGGCATGTCCTGCGTCGATGCGAAGTCGCGCAAACCCGGAGCGCCTCAGATTCCAACAATCCACATCGTTGTTCCTTCCACCTGCTAACCACCGGGACCGCACACCTCGACCACCGGAGACCTGGTGAGCAAGCTCATGTGCCATGTGCAGGCACACGTGTACCATGCTTCTGATGCTGTAGCGCTGGCCGTTTCGCGACTGCCGGACACAGATGGCAGCCTGCATCGACGTGGAGATACATCCTGACATGATGTGAACGACTGGGGTGCAGACAATGGCGCGAAGTTGTCGGAGGTCTTCGCCGCCTGAACTCACAGGCTCGCAGTACAATGCAATTGTCAACTGACACATTTCTCTTCTTGGCTACTTTACATGACCAACGTGCATGCAAGTTAGACTTCTGCAGGCAAAACGGGCAAAATCAATCTCTACCAGACCGATTTCACACACCTGAACCCAGCTTCCAAAGTGTTCTGGAAGAGAAGGGAATTCATGGTTCAACAAACGGTGAGTAAAGCTACCAACATCTTCGAAAGCAGTGCAGAGCAGAGATATCGCCTGCCGATTCCGGCCGTGTCGACGGGCTTGGCCCCATGGCATATCACAACTCCATGTACAAACTAACAATCTGCTACAACATGCTACCAAGCATGAGAGGCAATCAACCACCACACCCAATCACTCCGGCTTGTAGCGAAGATGCGCAAAATGCTCACTGAATTTCTTCATGTCAAACATCAATGCTGTATGCAACGCACACAAACAGGACATTAATCAAGAATGTTGCCGTGTTGCTTGCAATACCCCTGGACGGCGACACTTGGGAGAGAAAGCACAGTCCAAGCTCAAAAAACACAAACGAAAATTGGCATGGCTAGACGAATTTCAACGGATCTGAAACTTCTAAAGACACTTTCTTTCCGACGAACTGCAATTCAAACTTGTGTTTGTCCTTTGGGACAAAAGGCAACACAGCACACGGCGAAGTGCTTCGCACCCTCCCCTGGCGTCTTTAAGTCTGTGGTCGCAACAAGTCGTGAAGTGACGCCAAAGTTGGAGCTGTTTTGGCAAGTTGTCGTTCTGCTGTTGCCAAATTTTCTTTAAGGCTGGGCAAGAACGATAAATCTGTCTGTATGTGTTGCAAGAACAAGTTCATTTGTGCAAAAATTATGAATAACCTTGGTTAAAACAAAAAGCGCTCTTGGTTTCTTCGCACGTTTAAGTTTTGGCAGTGCTAACAGTGCGCTTAAGACAAGATTCAGTCTGAAGTTACAAGACACGCCCCTAAGTTTTCTATTCTGTTTCAAAGAAGTGTAGTGCAGCGCATGCAGAACTACATTTTTTTCCACAGAGATTGCTTGTAGATGCAGTGCTTAGCGAGGCATTGCTCGCGAGGAAGGAAAAAGGCCGATACCGAGCGTTCCTCCAGGGCGTGGAGGGTGGGTGAAAACTTTACTATTTGCTTGCAAGCGTTGCATGTATGATAACGCTAGTTGTGTTATCTTGTGCCGAAATGCAGTGCTACTTCTTTCGACACTTGTTAGAAAACACAGTTGACCAAAAGAAAAACACACATTTGGCGTTTTCTATTTCAAAGAAGTGTGGTGCAGCGCATGCAGAACTACATCTTTTTTCCGCAGAGATTGCTTGTAGATGCAATGCTTAGCGAGGCATTGCTCGCGAGGAAGAAAAAAGAGGCGCATCCTGCAATCTCTGCCTGTTCAAAAAGCCCCTCACCGTCGCGAGAAGCTGTACCTGGCGGAGCGGAGCAAGAGACTGCTGTAAGTGCGCAAGTCGAAACAAACAGGAGAGAAGCGTTCCACTCTTTTTTAACTTCAGCATGGCGCGCTGTGCGTCCTGGAGCAGTTGCGGCCATTCCAAAGAGAGATCGTGTAGGGTCACACAATGTGCTGCGACGCGAGCTGCGCAAGCGTGATCTCCACTTTATCAGCAGTGCGATACTGTAAGAAAGCTGTCCAGCCTCTGCTTAGCTTGTCGGCCCAGACATTCTTGCTGCGCATAAGCTTCCAAGAGCATTGCGCAAGCGCTAGTTGTGCTAGTGCTTCAAAATAGCCCATATACGACTGTAGGCTGCCTTGAGTTGAATGTGCTGGCCAACCCCGACCCCCTATGCCCATGCGATGAATGTCTTTAAAAGCGTCTACCGCGCTGTAGCAATGCATGCGAGGTGCAGTGCGCAGCGAGCGTGGCTGCTCATGCAAGAAACAGTGCTGAAGCCATGCCAAAACAAATTTACTTTCTTGACGCAGGTGGACCTCAACGCGATGCGGATCTGCCAGTGAGACCCACTAGTGCTTATGCGAAGGCGGAACCAAGGGGACATCCACTTTTTGGGAAATTTTGAGGCTTCCAACTTCCAACAGCTGTGCGTTGCGAGGAAGCCAAGTTTTGCCCAGTAGTGCACGCGTGAGTTTTGCTTCTTTGTGAAGCTGTCAAGAAATGCACCCCACATGTAGGTGCTATGCTGTGCAGCGCACCCTTAGAGCTGTGCAGGTCTTCGTACAGCGGGGCCATAAAGGGGCGCATATGTTTACTTAAGGACGTAGCCAGTTCAGAAGTCCAAAAACTTCTTCGAGTTCTTTGCGTTACACTTTGCTGGAGCTCAAGGGTCTCCGCATCCGTGCGGAGCGTGCAGCCATACCAGGTGACTTCTTGCGCGAACTGTGCTGTCTTCCAACTGGCTATAAAGCGGAGAGCAGTGCCACTGTAAGTGCCGCGGCATGTCTTTGTCTGCCGTGCGTAGCAGTGCTAGAAGGTTATCCACATAAAGCCATGCTCGACTCGATGCGGATGGTCCAAAGCAATGCGTGCATGCAGCGCAGTAAAAGGCTTTCTGTACGTTGGTAGCTGCAGAGAGACGTGCTTCGAAATGGCAGACTTTGTAGTACAGTGCGTCACCTGTCCGAAAAAAAGCAAGGTTCCCTGATCGTTGGGGTGGAACAAACTCTTGTTCTTCCTCCAACACGCCATGGCGATCAGCGTGATGTCCATGACGGGAGCTCTGTGCCGGACAGCGTCCGGCCGACAACACTAAACTAAAACCGAGGAACCCAACCGAAACGAAAAAACGATCAAGGCAACCAGATTGGCATCAGATGCACAGACACGAAGCTCTTGCGAGGAGTCCTCCTTTGACAGCATAAGACTTGCCAGGCCACAACAGGCTTGCACAGGCCCAAACTGAAGTCACCAGCCTTGAGACGACAGCAACTTCAGCGAACTCTGGAGTCAGCGGAGGACGGAGCCGACGGAGCCGCTGCCGGGCGCCTCCGAACTGCTGCACTGGCATTTCCACGCTGCTCACGTCCCGGGTAGCAAACTCTCTTGACGAACTTGCAGCGATTGCCGGTAGCAATCCAGCCACAGACCTCGCACTGGAATTTATTGCTTCCTAGGTTGATGACAACATGAAGTGGCTGCGCGTGGCCCTCCTCATGCATCTTTCGAGCGAGACATCGTTCGGCCTCTTGACGAGCTTCAACCGATGCCGGATCACTGATGTAGCGGTTGTGCTCCGCCCGCCCTTGCTTCTGGACCAGCTGACGCTCTTTGACATCCGTCAAGTGCAGCCGAGCAGTAGTCGGAAGCACAAGGGGCATCTTGAGATCCAAACTCGATTGAGTGCCCCTACCCAGCCTCTCGAGCTGTTGCAGCCAACGAAAACCCACTTGAGGACAACGAAGCCGCGGACGGGCGGTCAGGCGGTCAGCCCAGCCAGCGAGCCCAAGTTGATATAGCCAGGGCGCCCTTCTGACTCTCGCCCATTCCACAAGGGTTCGCCGCAGAATTGGCCAAGGACACGCACAGCATCAGTGAAGATGCGAAGCTGCTGCCATACAGTTGGCGAGCCGAGATGCGCACCAGCAGCCGCAGAAGGACAATGCCGAGCCTGATCGACTGTCAGGTGTGGCCACTTCGGCCACGAAAACTTCGCATCCGCTGCCCAGGGCATCCACAACCCAAGACGGCGTCCAACATGAGCACATGCAGGAGCGGCCTCCTCAGCCGCCGGCACCGCAGTCACTGGGCTCATCCGATCGGAACGATCAAAGCCAACAGCCTCCGCGATGCGATGGCGAGGAACATCTGTTGCCGGCTGCACTCTCCAGGTAAGTTGCAGTCTGCTTTGCGCACCTTGTAGGAAGTCCTCGATTGTTGTGCCAGAGCCCGGCCAGCAGCTTGGTCTGCAGCTTGATTGCCCAGCCTGTGAGCAGCTGTTGTGCGACCTGTGGCCACGTCCACAGCCGTAGCCGTAGCATGACCTTTGACGTGTTGAATGCGTACACTGTCCGGCGGCCGGCTGCACAATTCGACTGCCAAGCGCCACAACCAATAATTGTTCTTCAGAAGGGGAAGCGGGCGAGGAGGATCTTCAGTAAGAAGACGTGTGACTGTACACACACCGTAACTACTACTATCACTGAAGATGTCAACCCGACCAGGCTGCTTCAAAAAGTGCACGCAGGATGCCACGCAACTCCGCCCTCTGCGCAGTTTGGCCCTCCACGGCAAGAGGCGCCACAGCTGTGGTGCCCAACGTGTCATTGACCATGGCGTACCCGGCCCGCTGGGCCTCAGGGCTGTCAGGCTTGGCCCGGGGCCGCACCGTCAGTGTACACGGTCAACCAGACATCATCAATGTGAGGCATGTCCGGGTCCACGTCACGCTGGACCGGCAGGGTAGCAACACGATCCGCATCCTTAGACTGCGGGCACACGCCACACGTGCGCAGACACAGAGGCAAGGCTTGCACGTCCGCCTCGTCAGGCCTGAAGGGCCTGAAGCCATGTGCACGACGAATGGACGCCCAGGCAGGGCAGTGCCAGTGTCGATGCTCATTTGTCTCAGCAACATCCCCTTGGCAGCGAGGACAGCTCGATCTCGCAGCGGTCTTTTGACGAAAAAGCAGGTCCTGCGTCGGCACCGCCCCAGATGGTGTGGAGAATGCCACGCTGCCTCGCCGTAAGAATCTTGGCCAAAGCGCCAGTGGCACCCCTGTCAACAACCCTCAAACCGGCTAAGTCATGCTTGCGGTTTGGACCCGCGACGGTCCACCTCCAACGGCGAGCACCTTCACGCAACCAATGCAGCCACACCTGCAGCGGCGTGTCAAGCACATGAACCTCAGGCACGTTTTGCTCGGCAACACCCGGCTCCTTGCGAATGCGCCAGTGCATCGGATCACGAGCGTCCCATCCGAACTTGTGCAGCGTTTGCTGGGCTAGCGCGACAGGCCCCGGCACGTGGACCTTAGACAGCGCAGACTCGCGGCGAAGCTCATCGGCAGCCGGCCGTCCCGCAAGCTCATGGTAGTGAGCCCAAACCTGCCGCCACAAAGCCTGACAGGCAGGCAGAATAGCGAGCATGCGCCTCGCACCATGAAGGCGGTGAACCGCTTCAGCCTGAAAACGGTCAACCCGGAACCCGCGGTGGATCAGAGTAAAAACTATCTCAGGGCTGGCTACATGCCGGCCAGCATCGCCGAAGAGACATTGACACAGCCCCGGAGAGTCTCCATGACATGAGCGTTGACTTTAGCCATGGCTACTCCAAAAAGCGCCGCAGACAGAGCCTTATACTTGCAACCAAACGTTCTTTGTCAGCAGCCGAAGCCGGAAGCCCACTGATGGCCTGCACGTACTTGCAAACACCGAGTGCCCTGTCATTCACAGTGCCTGCGCAGCCACGTCTCGGTCCAGACAAGTGCGTGCCAAGATCCCTCACGTGTAGCGTTACTGGGTACAGGCGCTGCCCCAGCGCAGCACGAAGACCAGCAGTGGTTGCAAGCACCGCGGATTTGTGTGCATGAACCGCTAAGCCAATGCAATCTGCAAAATCATCAAATCGCTGCCAAGTGTCACGCACCAGCTCGAGTACCCGCTTTTCAGCAACCTTTCCAAGCTCCTCAGGGACCCAGGGACCTAAGTTAGCAGCAGGGTCTTCACGAACTTGCAAAAGCACTCCAGAGTCATCTGCAAAAGCCCGCGGCTGTGATTGCGGCTGATTTGCTTTTTCAAAGCGGGCCCAGGCGGCCATCAGTAGATTTAGCACCCAAACCGAATGACCATCACCAGTAACCGCCCCGTTGGTGACAAACCAACCTAAACCTACCCCCGCAGGGATACTTGAAGCGGCGCTCCGCAGCACGCCAGAAATGCATCATGGGCCTAGCTTGGTGTGGTGGACGTTGGGCCTGTCTCTGGGGGAAGGCCATTAATTAAATATGCAAAAAAATGCAACTTGAATGGGCACGAAAAATGGACTCCTGGATTTCAGCCGGCAAATAAAATGCAATCATCATGCAATCAAAATGCAGGCAGGACATCCATCTTCCAATACTATAGTATTACAAATGATTATAAGAACAATATTAATACTGTTAATAGTATTAATCCACATATGGGCTTTAAAAGTAAAACAAGTATTGGCATTAATAAAGCTATTAATACTAATTTGTATTGGCACTAGTATTAGTATTGTATACATGTTACATATTATTGTTTATTTTTGTTAATATTTTTTTCTTAAAAAAGCTATCTTCATAATCACAATTTCTATATTTATTCTCAAAGAATTAAACACAACAGCACAAAGATCAATATGAATATTTATTGCGAATCTTATTAGCACTGATATAACTCAAAATAGGTCTATGTATATGTAGATTCGTATGACGATTTTTAACAACTTTCGTATTTTAACATATATATTACTACCAATACATAAGGCAATCGGAATGTCACTATTTTTCATATTCATATTGCTTTCAATGTTCATGTTGATGATGAAGACCGACCTCAATACAGTACTTCTTGAGAAGTGGAACTATAATTCCTGAAACAATAACTCACGTACAACTATCTGCATTAGTTACAAGATACTCTTACTATTCTCGTATTTCTATATCTAAGGCATCTAGGGAATCTAGGGTTTATTGTCTCGATCATTTGTTCATTCTTTATCTGTGTTATCGCCTGTTATGACATGCTGCGACATCATAACTCTCATAGATAGTGCGCTTGTAAACTGATTGTAGATAGGACAAGATTCACGCGCTCCATTTCATAGCCATAATCACAACAATCATGTGTGAATTCCACAAACTCGTTTCTTTTTTTCACGCAACCCAATCTTTCAGCTGGTGCCACGCTGCGCTTTGAGCCAAGCAGGCCCAAGCCACATTGGAGGACGTTTTGCGGCCTTTGCAGGCGCATTTGAAGCTTTACAACTTTCAGTTTCTTCTTTTTGCAAGACCCAGAACACCTGCATCTGTTGTCTGCATTCGGAAATTCTTCGAAACAACCAAAACCAAAAAACTGCAACCTGCTCAAAGATTCAAATTTTAACAAAATTCTTAATTCGTTCCAACCTGCGTTAAACTTGGTTTTACTCCAACCAAAACAAACGATAAATCAAATAAAAAAGTGAGTAGAAGTCTTTTGTTCCAGACCAGGTTTTGAAAGGCAGAATTCGGAACTTGCAGAACTGTTGATTCAAGAGCTGGCCGTCGGACTTGCAATCTGGGCCAAAGTGCTTGAAAACGGCGCGAGGCAACGACTTTTTAAAATTGACAGCTACGTTCCACTTCTCAGTCCTTCTTCTACCTCCTGGACATCCTTTCCCAACTGCCTTTCGTCTATTGTGCCCAATGCTGACTCCCGTGGCAGGTTTCCGCAAGCTGTTTTGAGAGGCGCCTGTGGTGCCAGACAAGCAAAAACACGACAAAGCGGCGAGAAACAAAGAGCTGGCGCACAGGCTTTGCCGGTGTTAGCCGTTCAGCACAACTACGGAGCCTCAGCGACCGATGCGGAGCAACTGAAAACAACAGGTAGAGTCAAGACCCCAAGCTCTTGCAGCGGTCTAGTCTTGCACAACGGACAGTCCGTGTTTTGTTCCGTCACGATTCGCACACCAAAATCCAAAAAGTACAAAGTTTTTCCCACGGTCTACATGCTTGCCCGGCCACCTGGGGGTGACTGGTGATGCTGTCGCCTCTGTTCACACGCCGAGAATCGACGGTTTTGTTCTTCACAACTCAAACAGTGGTGCATAGCGCCATGACTCTCGCGACGACAGCGACCATGTGCCGGGCCAAGTTGTGAAAATTCCATTTGACCTGGAGCAGAAGTCGCTCAGAGGAAGAACCTTCCACAAGAAAGGATCTTTTTCAGTCGGAGATCATCCAATCTGCCTTAAAGGTCACCACCAGACGACGCAATTGCAAAGCCAAGTGTACTGGCATCAATTTGTGCTAAGTGGCACATTGCCACGGTCCGGCTGGCCACAACATAGGTTTTTGGGGGGGTGTTCGAACCCAAGGTTTGGAACTTAGAGTTCCGAACCCAGGGTTCTGGAACTCCGAACTGAGAGTTCGGAGCCTCGAACCCAGGGTTCGAACATCGAAGTTCCCTCCGAACCCTGGGTTCGAACTTTGAGTTGAACTCCAAGTTGAACTCAACTCCGAACTTCTTTGAACTGGAGTTGAATCTGGAGTTGAACTCTGAAAGGCGAAGAGTTTGAACCCAGGGTTTGAACATAGAGTTTCCGAACCCAGAGTTCGAACTCTGGCGGTCCTCAAGAGTTGAGTCCCCAGGTTTCGAACATTGAGTTTCCGAACCCAGAGTTCGAACATGGAGTTTCCGAACCCAGAGTTCGAACTCTTGTCTCATTGCTTCTTGTTCTCTCATTTTATTTTTTTTTTGCAAAAACCCGATTAGCGATTTCGTGTGTCTTCTTCTCTTTTGCTTGTGCTTAAGGGTTGAGTTTGTGGTTTCTCATTGTAGTGTGCTCTCAGTAATTTTATTCGCAAAACCCCCCACAAAGCGATTCTATGTGGCTTCTTTTCCTTTTGTTTGGTGATTGTTGGTGTTCTGTTCGAACCCCGTTCGAACTCTGGGGGGAGTCTAGAACCTGGGGTTGGGCGGTTCATTTGTTCGCGCCTTTAGCATTCTCGTAGGAGACTTCATGTCCTTCTGAAGCCCCCTTGAGAAGAAAGACTCCTCGTCATTGACAATCTTTTTCTTTGTTTTGTCTTTCTTTTATTTCTTCGCCAAAACCCCCGATAAAGTGGTTTCGTGTGGCTTCTTCTTCTTTTGTGGCAGGGACTGGTCATTGGTAGTCTTTTTCTTTGTTTTCGGCAAGCTTCTAAAAACAGCGGGGGGGTTGGGGGGGGGCGCAGCCCCCCCCCAAACGTGGAGTTCCCGAACTCGCCAGGGGGGGGGCGAATTCCAGAACCCGAGGTTCCAACACAGAGTTCCCCAAACACCGGGTTCCAACATAGAGTTCCCGAACCCAGGGTTCGAACTCCCTGGGGGACGGGGGGGGTTCCGGAACCCGGGGTTCCGGTATAGAGTTCCCCAAACCCCAGGTTCGGGCATGGAGTTCCGAACCCAGGGTTCGGACTCTCTGGGAAGGGGGAGGAGTTCCCGAACCCGGGGTTCGAACGTGGAGTTCTCCAAACCCCGGGTTCGAACATAGAGTTCCCGAACCCAGGGTTCGAACATAGAGTTCCCGAACCCCGGGTTCGAACATAGAGTTCCCGAACCCAGGGTTTGAACATAGAGTTCAAACTCCAGGTTCAACCTGGGTTCGAGAAGTTCGAACCCAGGGTTCAACCCTGAGTTCCGGAGTTATATTATATGTTCTCCCCCCCCCCCCGGGCCCCCCGGGAGTTCGAACCCTGGGTTCCGGAACACTCCAAAAACCTATGCTCGGCTGGCCACGAGCAGAAACAGCTGCAAGCAGCGGCTCATACTTTTATGGAGCAGGGTAGCTGGTTCGGACATTTATTCCGTTCATTACAGCTTATGCGGCATCTTTATGCCACAGACACGCTCCAGTCCGGTTTGTACCGCCAAGACATTATATGACAAGTGCCAGTTGCGCCAGTTGTGCAAAAGAGTTTTTTCTGGCATCGTTGGTTGTCGGCTGTGGACTTGCGGCCAGAACTTGACTTGGACTCCACTTGTTGTGGAACAGCTCTGGAAAGGTAGTTATTGACCTCTGTTGATTGGCCGCCATGTTTTGACGAGGCCCGTTCATGCCCAAAAAAAAACTTTCAAGCTTGAGAGCTCTGGCAGCTGGAAGTGCGACTGCGCACTTTGCAGGAGGTTTTCAGCAGTTTTCCAGTTCTAGTTTGGTGGAAAACAAGGCTGGTTCAAGTCTTGTTTGCGTCAAGATGCGTTGTTATGCTGTTTTTAGAACCACAAGAATTGTTTGTGTTTGCCGCTTAGAAGCATTCTACAGATGGAAAAGCACAATTGCATACTTTCGCATCCGCCAGAAACGTTGGAGCACCCATCGCGTGCAAGGAAGAGGCAGAAGCGTTCTGTCCAGCGTCTAGAAAAAAAAAGCATCGCAAGAGCAATTATTGCAGGCTCTTGAAAGACAAAGCAGCCATCTTAAAAACCCATTGCTAGATTCGTCAGTTTCCATCAGCTTCGAAATTTTTTTGTTTTTTGGAACTGGTCTGTGCTTGTTGATTTTTTTTCGCTTCTTGAGAGAAATCATTTTTTATGTGGTCTTCTTTCGTGCTGGAATTCTGTCAAATGTCTTTGCTTCAGACCTGCTGCTAAGAGCGTGGGAAGGTTGTCAAGTTGTCGCTAAGTCCATGCTTCTCCCCAAAGTGTGAACAGAGAAGTTTTGTTCAAGTTGCTCCGGCTGAGACCAAAAACAACAAAGCTGGTTCCAACTTCTGTGATTGCCCGAGGTTTTTACCTTCTAGTGGGAGAATGGGAGACCTGGATCTGCTGCACACGGCCTTGCTGTTTTCCGAAGGGTTAGCAGGCACTGTTCCAGACATGCCAAGAATGCCGAAAACACTGGTCCAGATTATTCGGAAGAGCTGCTTTGCTGCTCGGCACACATCGCATGTTTTCACAAGACATATTGGAAGATTGAAAAAAGTCCCAACGTGCAGGCAGCTCAAACTTAAGGCTTTTGCCTGACGAGAATATCCTTGGACCAGAGACTCCCAAGGGTTGTGCGTCAACATCGATTGTATCGAGACAGCGGCATTGGCAACTCGCGTCGGTTGATCGATCATGGATGAACATCGTGAACTTGCTGCCGAGTTGCTAACTGCGTGGCTGGACCGTGAAGAACGTGAGGAAAATCCTCATGTTTGGATTGTTGGCAGTGGCAAAGCTTGCCATCGTGAAAATTTTAGAAAGAAGGGATGAAACTACCAAGCGAGTGCTCAAGACATGGGCGTTGGACAGGCACTACAAGCCTTGTGGACATTGCAAAGCTTGAGTGCTTCTACAGGTTCGACTGCTGGTGGCTGCAAATCCTTTGAATTCGAGTCACAAAATCTTCTCAGATGTGCATGACGTTCACAGACAGTGAGACTCCATGAAAGAAAAGGCAGCGTCAGGGATGTGATGGACACAGTCCAACTTGATACACAAGCTATGCGTGCACACATACACCGAAATCTCAAACAACGTCGACAGCTCAATAGCATTCGCAATGCAACGCGCTTGACACCTGGATAGACAAACTGCGCGCACCAAACCTGTCGCTGAAGTGACCCAAAGAAGCAAAACAATCCCCGGTAAATGTGACCGTCCCTGCGTGCAAGAAGCCCGCACCGGGTCAGCTAGGCTGCAGGTGTTAGCTTAATGCGCTTGGACCGGCTTACCATCAGGCCCAGCCTGCTTTATGCCCACCAGCCTGATCCCGAAGCGACGCTGTCATGTTTACCTCCTTAGCCTTCCTAGGATTCCTCCGCTACAATCGAAACCGTGGGGTCCTCACGTGTTCGACGTTTTTGACATGAGTGAATCACAATCTAACGGCAATTGCGGGCTTGCACTTGCAGCCGACAATCTCCAAGTGGCACTACGCATACAAGACGAGTCCTATGTCTGGACTGCATTCGGCGGCCCGTCTGTTTTGGTCATTGGTCTTGTGTGGATTGTCTTTTCTGTGGCCACACTCCGTGCAGAGGGGCGCAAGCGTCGACAGCTGTTTGCTCAGAGCCAAACTGGGGTTTTTGTCGTAAGTATGCAGAGCACGGCAAAGCGCCACTTCGGCTTGCCAAGCAGGCATTCCGAGCAGACCGTGACAGTTATTCCGTTAGCTAAACCTCCATGCGCATTCACCAACAGCATTCACTCGGCAAGCCCGGCCTGGTTTTCTGCGCAAATTCAGCAAAGCGTTTGCACAAATTTGCGTTTGTGTCCCAAGCATGCAGGACACGGCAACAAGCCACCAGTACATGCTAAGCACACATTTCCGAGCAGACCGTGATGAAAACAAGGATACCAGCATCCGTTTGTCCTGCATGTCCGACTAGCAAGAGAAATTGAACAGTGGAGCCAAGGTGCCGTACGGGCAATAGGGTTTGCATTTTGACAAGTTTGGCCCACGTTTTGTCGCGAGATGAGGTCAATCAACCATAACCAACGCAAGTACAAACGAGACGCCAAAATGTAGATGGTTTCAAATTCAAAGCTGTCCATGCTTTTGCCAATTTGGATGTTTACTCGCTTGGTGTCATGCTTTTAGGTTTCTATTTGCGCGATGTGGCATCCGAGAAGCATGGTGTTGGAGAGAGAATCAGCGAGCATGTATGCCGAAGCGGAAACCCACTCAGTCCAGCAGAAGGATTTTTCTCGTGTTGTTGTGACAGTGCACTATCGTTTCAGAGATGACAATGGCACAGAGAAGCTGGCCGGCGCTGGTTCTCAGAGTTACATCCTCAGATCGGTTCTGTTGTACATGTTATTTCATGAGCGGGCAGAGTGGCATAAGCTTATCGCATGACGTCCATATTTATCACGTGTCAGCGAGGGGCATCAGTCCAGGTCTCGGCCCTGCTGCTCGCGGCAGTAGGCGTCGCAGTGAGATGCACGTGCAATGAAAGTATCGGCTATCGTGGCCGACTGGCAGGTGTATGCGGTATCGCTGTGCGATTTGCATTTCCAGCCCAGCCACGAGTAGAATCTGCAGGCCGGGGGAAGTGCTGTGTGGCTGAATTTGGTCAGTCATGGTAGCCGAAATTTTTTTGACCGCGGTCGGTGCTCGTCTCAACAGCCTACGTAGAGCATTGAAAGCTTTAAGTTGTGCATGGAGGGCACGAACGAAGCAATGATAGCTTGCTCTGTGCAGGTCGGGGTGCTTTAGAGTGGACATGAACTAGGTTTTTATGCCTCTTCCGAAGCTCGCATGGAAAGTCTTGCCGCAAGACTTACAGTCGACCTATATAAGTAGGCTCGCCATAAACAGAAATCTAGACATCATAAGTTGGCGAGCATGGCGCCAAAAAAGTTGCTCAGCGCAACAACAACGACGTTTTCACACACGCCTTGGCCTCAGATCCGGCTTTGTCTCTGTGTGATGTAAAGAAGGTTTTGGGCCACTGGCTTTCTGCCTGGCTGCACAAGGTTCTGTGCTGAAAACCCAAACAAACTGGATGATGTCTATTCCGCTTCACTGCTGCACCGAGTGGTGGGTCTTTGTACAATTCTGTTGGTGCATCTCAGCCCCAAACTATCTTAGCGTTTAAAGTTCTAAAGCGTAAAGGCCCTGAGCTCAGGTGGAGAAGAAGCCTCTCGGGGAGGGCTCCTATGGCCAGGTCTGCAAAGGCGTACATAAAGACACCGGAGCCGTTCGCGCCATCAAGGCTTTGCTTGTTCTGATGATGTTTTTTCTTGGGTTCGCAAGCATGCTCCTGGCTGCGATCAGGCAATCAACAGACACAAGATCTCGGACCCAGCAAGGTTCCAGGTAGAGGTGGATATACAATCCTCTCTGGACCATCCGAATATCGTCAAGCTTTATGAAGCTGCTCAATAGCATTGCTCAGTTTTCACTGTAAAGGTGGTTGGGATTAACGAAGCGTCGTGCTGGCATCAATGCCGTGTTTTTTGCCCGTCCGTGCTTCAAGGTTTTTCAAGATGCAAAGCGCTTCTACCTGGTCTAGGGCCGAGCACTACTCTGCGGTCGAGCTTGCTTCATTCGTGACATCATCTTCGCCAGGTCATGGAAATTTGCTCCGGCGGAGAACTTTTTGAGCGGATTGTCGCCGAATCAGAGAAACATGTGCCGCCCTGAGCGAGTCCGGAATTTTGTGCTGCAACACCAGATCCGTCTTTGTTCATGTTTAGGATGGTGCTCGTGCTTTTGACGAGCGCGGGGCTGCCACGTACATGCAGCAGATATTAGGTGCCATGTGGCTTGGTTGAAGCGCAAGACACCCACGTTGCCGTTTACACAGCCTCGGTTGATGTCGATTTTGTTCGCCAGCCTTGGAAGAATCAGGAGTTACCTGCACAAGAACAACTTTGTTCACCGGGACATCAAGCCGGAGAATTTTCTGATGCAAAATACGGATGCCAACGCCGAAATAAAGGTGCTTCCTTTGTGTTTGACACCATGAGACGCAGTTGTTCGAGCTCTGCATCTCCATCGCTTCCATCGCTTCTTACGGCCTCGGCCGTGTCAGCTGGTGTAGGTTTTGCCGTCGCAGGTTATTGACTTTGGCCTTGCGAAGCACTTCGTTCCCGGCAATTCGTCACCCATGAAGACTCGGGCTGGCACTCCGTATTATGTGGCCCCCCAGGCAGGCCAACCTGTCGTTCCGCTTGTAGATAGCATAGAGGCTTACGACTCATGTGCTTCGCCTGTGGCAAGGTCCTGAGTGGGGCGTACGACGAGAAATGTGATATTTGGAGTTGCGGCGTGATCTGCTACATACTGATGTGTGGCTTCTTGCCATTACTTGATGGGCTCATCGAAAACTGTCTACACTAAAATGTTGATCGGACTTGCCTGCACATCGCCGCTTGTGTACGAGATAGTGAGTTTGCAGCCAGGCTATCCACCCTTCTATGGTATCTCAGTTGCAGATCACCACACTTCGTGTGCAGCTGAAGTTGTCCTTACGATCGGGACGATCAAGCTATTGCAGGTGAAAAAGACAAGGAGATCCTTGCAATGGCTACCTGGCCGAAATGACAGGGCAATAAACAACCCGATGCCAAATACGTAGTGTTGTCACACTGGACGCATTAGGGACACCATGGAGATGTTGGCCTGAGGAGTTGTAAAAAGACGCAAATATCTGCATAGATGGGACAGACTTGTGACCGGTGTTCTGCAGGTCAAGAAGGGAGAAGTGAAGTTTGATCCAGCTGACTGGTCGGATGTGTCCAGCGATGCTATCGAATTCATCAAGCTGATGCTCACATATGACCCAAGCAGCCCAGCTGTTTCATTTCTCAGGCCGGGTTTCACATGTGCTTGCCTCATTCCTCATTAAGGACAACGGCCAAGTGCCTCGACGCTGCTGATGCATAAGTGGTTGACTGCATCCGTCAGTGCTCCAGTAGGAGCCGTGGCCAAGGACGCAGAGCTTCTAACTTTGGACCCAGTTTCATTTCGATGTTTAATGATTTGCCAATATTTCCTTTGTTGCGGTGCAGGACTTGGGTCACAAGTTAAAGCGCTTCCAGAGCAATTCGAGGCACGTGTGCGAATTGTTTCTCCATGAAACTTCGGCTAAGATCGGGACGTCAGGATGAAAAAAGTGGCCCTGACCCTCATAGCCCAGCAGCTCAAAGACGATGATCTCAAGGTGTTGCTTTTGCCAATCTGTGCAGCCAATCTCTCATCGTTGATGTCTTCATCCGAAGGAGCTCCGAGACACGTTCATTCAGCTCGACAAGAACAGGGACGGGACTCTAAGAGACTTGGCTGAAGTGGTGATTCGGCTGAGAAGCCATTTTAGCTGAACCTGAGGCCTCGAAGAGATTCAAACTGGCATGAGGACAGCGAAGGCAGACTTGCCAGATGACATTGTCCCATCCCCAGTCCCGAGTGAGTTCATCTATGCTCAGCTCCCTGTAGCTTCATTTGCCCAGGTGCAGATAGTCAAGAACCTCGATACGGATGGATCCGGCAACATCGACTATACTGAGTTCATGGCAGCGACATTAACCAAAAAGCAATATTTGAGGCTTCGGGATTTGGATTGCTTCGAAGTTCGGAATTGCACTTCGTCCTGGGGAAAACCGCCCGCAGGCGCGAAGTGATGTGGGCAGCTTTTCGCGTTTTCGACACCAACGGTGACGGTGTCATCACGAAGGCTGAGCACCGCAAGTTTCAGTTCTGAACGATGTCGTTGCTGTCTGTTCTGCCTTCTGTACATTGTGTGTCAGGACGAGCTGGCAAAGATCCTGAAGGCATTCGACTTGGCCAGTGCTGTCACTCTTGAGCTGCAGTGGCAATGCTTTCGGAAAGTCGTGCGCCCAGGAGGAGGACAACATGTCCTACATTGAGAAGATGGTGCAAGACGTGGACTTGGACTCCAATGGTGAGATCAGCAGCTCGGTTGCAAGTAAACGCGGGGGGGAAGAACGTGCCAGCTGCGACGTTGGTGCCAGATTCAGATTGGTTTTGGGGCGCAGTAAAGCACTTTGCAGTAGGATGTTGCATAAACGAGCTTCAAACTCAGGCTTCGACGAGTTCTGTAAGATGATGGAGAAGGATTCTGCGGGAATTCTGAGTGCAGCAGCGCAGTCCGAAGACAGGTCACTACCTGAAGTCTAGTTGAGTATCTCTTCCGTGTATGCACTCCGAGCTAACCGAAAACGTGCAGTGTGAGTTAGATCCGAGCATTGGTTGGGTTCTGCGAGATATGCAGTGATGTTACCCGGTGACCGGTGACCTGGTTTCACTGTTCCAATCCGGTTCGAGATGTGCATCGTTTCAAGACACATGCCAATGATTTGAGCTGCCGGGAGCCGATCTGGGTATACTGTTGTGTTTAGGCATGTCGTAAGTGGGACGTTACACTTGGTCCATCCTTTTCTCTGTGCTGCGCTCTCCCCTGGTGGCGAACCAGAAGTGATCGTATCAGTGGAGAAGAGTGTTGTGAGAGTCCTGCTTGAATGTTGTAGCTGCATAACCCGATGCCACAAGCCTGCAAACAAAAAGTGAGGCTGTCCGCAGTTGTGTACCATTGACCTGTGGATGTTCATGTCCTTGTTTGTATGCCATATTTGTGCAGGCCTTTCTGCGACCATCGGTGCATGGAAAGTCAATACCACCGGGTGGCACAGGGCAGTGAGGGAGCCTGAGATGTATCTGCAGCCTTTCTCGCATGCAGCATGCATACAAACCGGTGGCAAGAACCATGTTGTTGGACTCCACAGGCTGAACACTCTCATTCGGCAGAACGAGAGCTTGACCTCGCCCGTGGCTGCCACCTTAAGCGGTGATAAGGTTGCATTCAGGGCGCGAGAGAGAAACGTAGAGTGTTTGCCATCGAGTTCGCGCAGCAGTGTACATGTCATGCGTGGCTTGGGGACGGATTCTTTGACTCGCACGATAGGAGAGGCGGCCGCTTCCGTGGGCTTCCCCTACAAGAAGAAAAGAGAGAGAGGAGACAGGAAGTGAGAGGGTGAATGGACACCATATCCACTTGGCCTAGTGGTCCCGGGGTTTCTGAGCTCAGACTTCTCCTTGATGGCAGTCCCATTTCGGTGGCCAGGTGGGGAGTGCGTCCATAGATTAAGAAGGCTCGGACCGCCTTGGGAAAGTTCTTTGGCTTGGTCCATCACGCCGGTTGTGCGACTATGACGACGACTGCAGAAAATTGCGGAGGGGAGGCAAGAGCACGACGAAAATGGGGATGTGAGGACTTGCTTCGCGTAAGGGACTCATGCTTGCTCCGATAAATGGCGACCAATGTTCGTAAATTTAAGCTTCTTTCCAAATTTGCACACATTGTACAGGATACAACTTTAAATTGGGGGGACAGCTGTCAATTCACCGTACAAATCATGTTGCCACTCCACATCACTCTACTACCAGCCTCAGCCGAAGCGCCGAACGGGCTCTACGTGAGACATTGGAGGATCTCGCCCACAATGCTTTGATGTCCTTTCGGGCAGCACCACGGAACACCCTGCAACATACATGCAGCATCTTGTGAACGAGCGCAGCACATTAGAGTCCAGTAGCATCGGCTACAGAGCTTTTTGATGGGAGCACACATGACAGCTCCGCCTTGTTTTTGGTGCCGAGGTGCAAACGCTTCCCATGGGCATGTTCGTGCACGTCATAGCCAAGCATGGCAGAAGGGCAGGAAACTGAACTACCTTGCTGGCATCCTTTCGTGGGCAGACCTGCGTGAACCGAGGTCAGAATCAATTACCCAGCAGTGGGATGGTGTCAGACTCAAGCGCATTTTTCCATGCCGAGCATGGGGCTTTTGGCGGTTTTAAAGCCAGGACATCTATTCAGTCGGCAACAGGGCAGCCAATCCTGATGTGGGATGATCCCGAAGGCCTGAGAATGCCACCCAAACACATTGCACTTGACTGTGTTTTTGTGACTTGCTGGCAGCCCGAAACAAAAACGTCTGGGATTTGCCGCAACACGAGCGCAATGCTGTGTTGGAAGCACGAGAGGCCGGAAGCTCGAGACAGTCAGAAGGTTACCTGAATTGTCATGTCCTGCTTGTTCCCGCCGACTTGAAGTAAGGTTCTCCGGCTCAACGCGTTCAAGGAGAAGCAAGCGACACATGATGCAATGATGAGGCCACAGTAGCGGGATGAAAAGGTTTCACGAAGCCTGATGGCTGCGACTTCCGAGTGGCAGGAAGGGAATCACATCATTGGTGAACAGGCAGCGGCGTGGGATGTGGACGTTCTGGACGTCTAGAGAAAACGGGAATTGATGCCCATGTTTGTTGCAGCCCTTGGATGCGAGGTACAAGAGTGGAGAGCTTCAAAAGTCTTTGGAGCATGCCTTCAGTGCTGACGGTATCCGGTCGTGTGCTCAGCAGGATCTTTTGTGTTCAAGTTACCAGAATACTATCACTAGCAACATGTTTCAGGACAATACAAGGCGATATCGAGGAGAGCATTGAAAATGTCGGCAACGCCACGGCGAAGGCGTTGTGCGCTTTACCAACATATGACCCAAAGATAAGCATCCGAAAGGTCAATATCTCCCTGTTTGCTGCCAGACAGGTGCTTCACTCCCTGGCCGAGAACAAAACGTGGATGCCCGAATCGCCATGCATGGCTCGTTGTGCCGCATGTGTTTTGTCTTCCCGGCTTGGAGGAGCAACGCCAAACTTGCAGCAGAAGTTCGGCAAGACACGGACCTGATCCGGAAACAGCAGCGGCTAGTCGGCACTGTGCCTGGCCTTGTGAATGATTGCATGTGCGGCTGTAAAATCGGTAAACGCCTGCCGAAATTCATGCTTCGCCAGGCGTGAATGGAGACAGGCAGGGCAGTGGCAGTGTCGCAATCACTTCCCTTCGTGACTTTCTCATGTTTTCGATCCTGGTTGTGGTATTGAAACTGGTTTGGCTTTCGAATGTTGATCATGAAAGCTGCGTCAGCAAGATGCGACAAGTCTGAATTACTGTGAATGGGACTGGCATGCACAGTGTGAAGCCGGAAGTCAGCTAGTGCGAAAAGGTTGCAAGTGCCAAGATAGTGGCCATCAATGCCCTGCGACTGTTTTCTGAGCAGCTATTTTCTACTGCATGTGTGGCTGCTCGCGAGATGTGAAAAGCCGCGTTTGTCACTCAGCCCCCGCTTATGACCCCTGACGCAAGGCCAAAGAAGGCGAAGCAACCAGCTAACATGCTGGAAGTGAAGCTTCTTGCAGCATCAGTCGCAAGGAATCTCACTGCATTGCCAAAGGTAATTGCAAGAAGCAGTTTTCTGCAAGCCAAACGGCGGGTGTTTGTCATTCTCTTGCCTTGTAGTCGATTGCCCAAGATTCGAAGCACGATTGGTTTCGAGAACTGTCGTCCCGCTGAACTGCCGTTCGGCTCTGCAAGCTCATGGCATCCCATTTCCGAGAGACTGCCAGCTTGAGTGGTGCAGGCGACATCCAGGCTGCAGACTCGTGAGCTTTCACATTTGCAGTACTTGGAGGCCCGCCTCCCGGGTAGAGGCAGGCTTGCTGCCCTCGGCAGTGGAAGGGTCGTGACCTCAAAGGCCGCGGACCGCCTACCTGGTGCGTGTGAGATCATGTGTCGGAGGCTCTGCAATGGTGGCAATGAGACAGCTCGAGCCTCATCAAACCGTCGAGTGCCCTTCCTTATCGCGAGATGTGCCGGCCGGAGGAAGCAGAATGACGGAAAGTTCTTCCAAACGACAAAGCGCGGCGAGATTCAGGTGTCGTGTTCTCCTCGAGGAAAGCTTTTTCCTGTGCTTCTTTGGACGTTGCCAGGAACTCAAAGAAGAACTCCATGCAAATGACAAGCAGAAGCAGAAAGATGCGGTGAAAAAGGCCAGTAAGTCGCAGCCACAAAATTGTGCTGGACACATGCAGTCTGCACAGGTCATTGCCAACATGACTGTCGGCAAGGATGTGTCCGCCCTCTTTGCAGATGTGGTGAACTGCATCCAGTCACGCGCTTAGCTCTTAACCACGCCAACAGTCGTACCAAGCCATAAGTGCCCAATACTCTTCTGTCATCTCAAAATTTGCAGGACACGGTGGCACAAACCAAAACGGTAGCGGAAGTACTTGGTGGGGAGACTCAAGAACAGGCATACTTAAACATCCCACGGCTTGTGGCTTTGCTGCTTGTCGATAGGCAGATGCCATGAAATTAAGTTGTCGATAGGGCCTCCTCCGCAACAAGGAGCTACCGCTGAGGTAGCGCATGACAAGATACGACAAGGCAAATGTAGAGCTTTGCAGTCTCGAGCCTAACATCCTCAACATGGCACACCAAGGCAAGCAAAGGCTGCAGTGCATGGGGAAGTGCCTATCTACAGAGAGTGATGCTGTGCGAGAACCGAGCATCAAGTCCACCAATACTAGAAAAATCATTGTCTGCTTGGCCTCGAGCCTGCCAAGCCAGTTTGCGGAGTGCGCTGGCGTCTTTGTTTGTGAAGCTTTCCGAGAACACAGCGTCCCGAGAGGGCAGAGGGCACTCCACGGCATCATCGTTCGGGACGTTCCACGCATAGAGAACGATCATTCTAGCTTTGAAAGGTTGAAACCAGCCCTTTACCCCCAGCACATGCCCAAACTACGTGGCACTTGGAGGATGCCTGGCAGTTCCTGACAAGCTCAGCGGGAACGTCTGTACGGCATGTTATACAGCAGGCAGAAAAGCAGCCTATACTAAGCTGCACAAGAAATGTGTCGCGAGATTTAGATGTGGCCTGGCCGCAAAACAGGACATTTTAAATACACCACAGGACTCAGGAACTTCGATGTTCATGAAGACTGCCAGTGTTTCTCTTATACTGAGGACAGACAATATCGAGCTGAAGAAGCTCGTCTACTTGTATGTCATGAACTACGCGAAGGTGCCGGAGTAAGCTGGGCTGGGGAAGCCCGTTGCAGATGGTCAGAGTTGGGTTGCCATGGCACTGATCTAGCTTGAGAGGCTCAGCCTGAGCTCGCCATTCTGGCGATCAACACCTTCAGAAAGGCGACAGTTATTGGTTTTGCTGTTCACCTGCTGTGGCATTGTCGGGCATGCCGGCAGGATGCGACGGATCCAAACCCTCTGATCCGTTCGCTAGCTGCCTGAAGCTCTGAAGCTCACTGCTTCCTGTCCGAAGCATCAGCCCCAACGGGTCTGCACCTTCTTCCAGGTCCGGACCATGGGCTGCATTCGGCTCGACCAGGCCACGCGTGCATCGGAGGCATGCTGTGCCATCTCTTGGGCATGTTGACAGGTCACGGAGTACTTGCTAGAGCCCCTGAGAAGATGTTGCCAGGCCGAAAGCCATGGGACGCCGCGAGAGACTAGCAATTTGAATTCTGCCTGCGCCAGGATCAGGACCCTTATGTCCGCAAGACCTCCGCGATATGTATTCCGAAGGCCCTCTGGAAAGGTCTTTTGACCTTTCAGTCCAAACGAAGCCTGAAAGGCCGCTTGTTTTTGCAGGTTTACGACATCAATCCGGAGTTGGTGGAGGACCAAGGCTTCGTGGAGATCCTGAAGGCACGGCTCTCCCCGAGTCCGATTCAGACTCGGTCGTTAGGGCTTCTGGCCCTGCAGCGCACAGGACCTTCTTGGAGACGGAAATCCAATGGCCAACTCCTGAGAATCTGCGAAGCTCTTCCCCACGCCTGAAAAAGGCAGCATGTGACATAAGCGAGGTCGTTGCCAACGCTGTCGCAGGGCTTGCAGAGATATCTCAGACTTGCGGCAAGGATTTGCTAGATTTAGACAAGGCGAGGAACACTTTTGAAGCTCAGGCGATCTTTGTAAAGTGTGTGCGCTTTTTAGTCATCCTGCTGCAGCCATCAGAAGTGATCAGTCTTGTGGACAGGGCAACATCCACAAGCTTCTGGCAGCCCTCAATGAGTGCAACGAATGGGGCCAGGTTTGCGGCACTTACGATGCATACAGCTCCAAGCAATGAATGAGGTGGTGAGTTGATGCTTGGCAGGTTTTCATCCTGGACGCCATTGCAACGTACGGCCTGGGCTTCAGTGCTGACCTGCGCGTGATTGGTGGAAGTCTGCCTCCATCTTAGAACCCTCTGGGCCCAACGACTCCGAGTCCATCACGGAGAGGGTCACGGCGAGGACGGAGAACATGAACACCGAGTCCAAAGTGTGCGTGTTGCTGTGGCTTCCGGCAAGGCTCTCCCATGCGAACCCCGCTGTGGTTATCGCGGCCATCAAGGCGGGCTTTCAGTAGGGGATGGTATGGGCATGTGTGGGCATGTATGGGTGGGTATGGTACATCTCCCCACCACCCCACCCCACGCCGCGCCACGCCACGCCACCCCACCTCCCCACCCCACCCCATGGAATCCCCGCCCTCCCCCTGTGCTTCTTTGTGGTGTGGGTTCCCCCCCCCGCCCCTCCCTCGAAGATAGTGATCATGATTCCCGCTCGCACGCTCCTCCGGTCCCTTGCTCAAGAATCTTGAACGAATTTCATTCAAGCACACGCCCAACCGATACAAACTACCAACAGGCACAGTCGGAATACTAACATGCAAGATGCACATCAGAGTCGTTGTCCTCAGAATTATCGCAATCATTCTCATTTGTGTGGGTAGCGGGTGAGGGGGGGCGATGTTTTGCGCGAGTTCCAAGAACCGTCGCCAATTACGAGGATGATGATGCGGACGAGCATCATTCCTGTGACTGTTTGCTCGGATGAGAGGCCTGGCTTGGCTGCCGTGCGGAGGGGGGGGGCGGTGGCGAGGGGCGGGGCACTGACACGGCAACGCGGGACCATATACGGGCCATGTGGGAGTCTGCATCTGGTGGGCTCACGCAGAGTCTTATGACAGGTGATCCTCAGGTGCATGGAACACATTGAGAATTCAGAGGCCAGTGAATCCATCCTGCAAGAACACGACTTGTCAGCTCAGACGCCAGAGGTTCTGCGCCTGCTTGCCAAGAAGCTGAACCCTCCTCTGGTCACGCTCCTCTCCAGCGAATCAGAGGCTCGGAGAGAGGTTTGGCTTCGGGATCAGGTGTGTTTGAGATGCGCACGCCGAGTGCCCACTACATAGAGCTTCAAATTCATTCAGAAGTGATGGGCTTTGAACTGAAAGTGGCGTTGGCCTCCCTTATGCTGAGAGGTCTGTAGGTATCAGCTGGACAGATGTTTTCCCGTTCGAGCAGTGTTGCCTCGAGAGGTTCAGTACGTGGCACTGCGCAACATCCGAGTCATAGCCAGCTGCCCGTGCGTTGTGGCTGTGCACGATGGTGTTTACAGGCACAGAGACTCGCTGAGGTCCAGAAGCGCCCAGGCATTCTGGCATCGGATGTTGCTTGCTAGCATCTGATTTCCCCCGATGAAGGGGAAGCTTCTTCTGGTGCATCGGTGAGGTGAAGATGTTCTTTTGCAAGTACAACGATCCCATCTATGTCAAACTTGAGAAGGTTGCGGTTGCGCGAAGCCTTCAGAGTGCTGGACCATTGCACGGGCAGGTTGACATAATGTGCATGCTTGTCAGTGACAAGAACTTCGACCAGGCGAGCTGCCGCAGTGACTTGCAGGAGAACTTCTCAGAATACCTCACAGCTGTTGGAAGTTGCAGGTGCTTCTGGAGCTCAAAGAGTATGCATCCGGCCATCTCCTCATCCTCCTAAGGGATCACAATTGCAGGCACGCACCTGCGGGCGCCTGAGGCGTGGATGTTGAGTTCGTGCGGAAGTCCGTGCGATCGATCGGTAGAGTTGCAGCCGCTCGGCCGTTTGCAAAGAGGTTGTCCTCCGACAATAGGCGGCCTGGACGCGAGGTCAAGCTGGAGCGCGCTTGCGAGCGCGCCATCAACGTGTTGCTAGAGCTGATCGAGACAAAGGTTCGGGGCACGGCTGCCAGGGCTGCCAGGGCTGTCAGTGAGGGTTTTCTGTGGAGCTTGGGAATTTCGGCCCATGGTAAGAGGTCAACTATGTCGTGCAAGAGGCATGTGTGGTTGTGAAGGACATTGCAAGCATTGTCGTGATGATGCCAGACAGTGTGGAGCCTCACAGTTCCGTGAAGGACATCTTCCGAAAGTACCCGTCTCGCTATGAGCAGGCTGTTCGGGCTATATAGAAGAGGCCCTCCAACTCTGCGCCGAAGGCTGCGAGCAACACCTGCAGGTGTTGTCCGCCCTCTGCGAGTCCATGGAGGTCTTAGATGAGCCGGAAGCCAAGGCCGGTTTGACAGCGTGCCCGCGTGGGAGCATGTTTCTGTTGTCCCCCGTTGGGCGACCAACTCGACGACCGTCCCAGAAGTGGTTGGGCAGTGTCCAGAACACCCAGAACAACAACTCCTGAACCCAAATATCGGGAAGGTGACCGTGTCTGAAGAATTCTGAAGAGTATCCGAGTATCGTCACCGTGCGGAATACCAAGACTCGTGACTCGGGTGCATCCTGGCTGGGGCATCCCCCTGTTAAAAAAAGGCATCAGAAGCCGCACTACCTCCCCAGCAAGATCATATCAAGATCAGAGGGTGGTCAACCTCGGTCAACCTGCTAGTCGGCAAGATCCATCTGCCCGCATGGCAAAATTACGTCCGTCCACGCAAGTGTGCTCTTCAACGTCCGAGGTTGATGTTCGGGGCGTGTTGGTGCAGCCTTCGTGCGTCTGTTGAAATGCCGGTCCATGCGCTGTACCTGCCAACTGTGAGGGCTCTGCTTTTTGGAGGTGTGTGTTGAACCGAATACCGCTTTGCTGCCATGAGCAGATGTCACGAGCTTTGCACGGGTTCGGTAGGGGTCCTGCAGGCCTCCATGATCTGGATCCTGGGCGAGTATGCCGGCAGGCATGCACCGAACTCGATGCTGGAGTTACCATGAAACCGCTCGCGGTAGGATCGACAATGCCGATGAACTCTTAGAATCTTTCCTGGATACGTTCCATGACGAACCGCTCATGGTGCCAGCCCAGAAGATTCTTCAAGAGACTCGTGACCGTACTTGAGTTGTTGGCTTAGGTCCAAGTCCAGCTTCTGACGGCAATCGTCAAGCTTTTTCTGCAGACCCTCGGTGCGTTGTGGGAGAGCAAGAGTTTGCAAAGAGAATGGTACCCCGCACTCCCAGGAAGCCTTCGTCTACACAGGACATGGTGTCCAAGGTGCTGAAGTGTGCCACCGAGGCGAGGTTCCAACGGAGTTGAGTCACTGGTTCTAAGGTTCACAGGCAGAGACAGCCGGAAGGAAAGATGCTGCAGGGTACAAACTGTCCCTGCAGGAGTCCACCAACCATGACCTTCGGGACAGAGGCCGTGTGCACACTTCTTCCTTGCTGGCGATGCGAGTTGAACATTCCACGATTTCACGGGTTTTTCGCAGGCTACGTGTACTGGCGATTACTCTCGACGAACCCCGAATCCACAAAGAGAGTGGCGGAGCGCTTAGTTAATGCTCGTTTGTTCGGTCTTGGCTGATATTGAGCGATAAGCTGGGCTGAGGTCCTTGGCGACAAGCCATCAATTCGGGATGACTCGCAGGCTCGGGACAACTTTGCCTGTGGCTTGCCAGGAACATGCGACATTCCGAGCATTCGCTTGACAGTCGCTGGACAAGAACTTGCTTGACAAGCTGTCCAGCGAGCTGTCATTGATGAGCAGTGCCGCAGACCTGAGATTTTGAATCTTGAGTGGCATGTCAAATTGAGACGTCTTGGGCTTCCCGCATGGACTGCGGAGTTATCAAGCGACACAACACCTTGCATCAGGTGTACCACAAGTACGCAGAGGAGTTTGTCACCAGGTGGACCCGTTGAGCTGCCATTCCGATAGCAGAAGAGCTTCAATCGGGGTGAGCCACAGGCTGACATTGGCGACAACCACGTCAGTAGATGACAAAGCAGCCCAGGACGGTTCCTTCTTGACGTTTTCATGTTCTGGCATAACTGTCTTCCTGCGGCTCAATAGCTGAATGTGGTGAAGTGTTGCACTTTGTCGGTCCAAGCCCGAGTCAGCCTGCGCATATTCTTCAATTGGAGTATCGTGCCATGATCTGTCCTACTTGAAGATCTGCTTCTTTGAAGCTTCCGTGCTGTTTGTCCAAATTGGTGGGTTCAGCGAAGTTGCTACCCAACTCGGTCTCCGCACAGCCCTGTCGAAGGTGTAAGCCGTTCAAGAATAGTTGCATGGCGTGTGTGATGTGTACCAGTTGGGTAGCACGGCAGCATTGAAGGACGAGGACTTCGATGAAGAGGATCGACAAGCAAGGCGGAGGGAGGCCTTGTGCTGCCGAGCACAGCAGTTTCGCTTGAGCGCCTGAGCAACGAGATTCTTCAGGTCCAGGAGGAGCTGGAGCGAGGGCCAGATGCCTCCAGGCCGGCATGCCAAAGCAGGGGCATGTTTGGGCTCAGCTTTCCTTTGCAGTGATGCACGGGCTACTCGAATCTTTCTCACGTTGCTGGCAGGAATGGAACCTCTGCAGGAGGTGGTGGGCATCGCGCCCAGCGCTTAGGTTCAGAAATGCGTTTTGGCATCACATTGCAGATAGGTTGGACCTACTTGACCTCGGTGGTGTCGGTGACGACAGCCCTGGAACCACCAATGCAAGAATCCCGGAAACGCCACGGACACAGTGACATGGCAAGATGTCGTTGACGTGCACCAGGCGCCAGCACAGGCGGTTCAGAAAGTGGCAGTGCTGCCACCAACACAACCAGGCGGCTTGTTCGCTACTGCAAGTCTCTCTGCAACTGCGAAGCTTCATGGTAGTGTCCAGGGCAGCATGGCAATCAGGGCTTCGCCGTCTCTGCAGCTTTCGTCAGACAAAGGCCTGTTTTGAGACTGTACTCGGAGTGATCGCAAGTGTGCAAATTCTGCAGCAGTGTCAGGGGCATTCCGACTCTTCTGATGACGTTCTCCAATAGCAGCCCTTCAACAATGAATGGCTTCGCCATCCAGGCCCGCACGCAACAGGGCAATACCCAGTGTGCAGTGTCAGCATCGCCACCGGCTGATACGTCTCAGCTGCATGATCTTCACTGTTAATTGCCGCCTTTACGCTAACACGTCAGACGGCAGGTCGTTGTCATTTGTTCTGGTTTCTGTCGTTGCTGAGACAGGTGAACAAGAATCCATTTGGCTTCGCTCCCAAAGAGCAGCCGGGATCTTGACCCTGATTTACATCACGGCATTTACGATTCCAGATCCAACCAAGGCTAGCATGTCCAGACATAGGTCCGGGATCCTCTGCTGAGGCTCGCTCAGGTAGAACTATCTCAAGATGTCAGCGTGCGCTTTGCGCCTTCGTGCAGCTTTGCTCAGCAGGTTTCTGTAGCCATGGCCCCCGGCCAACTTCCCAGCGATGCGCCCAGCTGTGATGGCACTGATGGACTCATGGAGTCATTCATGCCTTTGTCCCTGTCAGTGGTCGGCAGGCAACACCCCACCAACCCAGCCCCTTCTACTACAGGCCTAAGGGTTGTGCCTGAGGTCGTGAGTGTGGCACTAAGTGACCTTCGTGACCGGCAGGTTGCGATAAAAACATCACTCGACATTTTCTATTTCCACTTGCAGTTCGATCTGTCAGTGCCGCCCTAAGCCATCAAGAAATTTGGTCGTGACTGCGAGGAGACTTCCAGTTGTTGCATGTCGTTTTTTGCCGAGGCAGTCTTGCTGGAGAACGCCGCCTTAACCCGGGAGGAGTTCACTCCAGTGTGGCAGCGGGTCCGTCCCAGTTGCACGGACAGCCGAAGTGCTCAAGGGATCTTAACGTCTGTGGACAGGTGGGCGAAGCAGGTCAAAAAGTCCACGTGATTAGCATGGACAGACCAACGGACTCGGAGTCGGTTTCAGACCCAGCTTCTCCTTCTTCTCCTCCAGCCCTTCACTGGCCATTCGTGCGAACAGGTGAAAAGCCGGCTTGCCCTAGATAATGTCCACTATGTCGCGCAGCGGCAGGCATTTGGATAACTACGACGGGCACAGGAGTTATGAAGCACGCTGCCAAAGAACTGCAGGTTGACGATGGCTCAGTGCTGCTGTACACATCAGCGCAGACAGTGAATAGTTGTCACTCGGTTGCACGTCAGTCAAGCTTTTCGAAAAGTTATGAGCTTCAATGTTCCAGATTTGCATGCAGTGTGAGGCACGGTTCTTTCCGAAGTCACCGTCAGCTCGATGCTCAAGACATCCGACGAATCGAAGACGTCGGCGAGCTTTGACGGGACATGCTTGGTACCAGGTCCTGGTAGCAACAGCATCAAGGTGGCTACTCGCAGACGGCTTACACTGACTTGTATGCATCTGATTCTCATGAAGGTGGACTTGTGTGCATAGTGAAAGACTCAACCCAGGAACGGAGACGCAGGTATTGGTACCTCTATATGAGGCCATGCTGAGCAAAAGATTTGCTAGTGGCTAGCCAATGTGAGGTAGGATCTTAGACTCGTTTCCAAAGAGGTCGACAGAAGATGCTGGCCTTGGCAAACAAAAGACAGTCTTGTGGGCTACTTGTTTGTACTGCCGGACTTTGGCTCGCTTGTGGATCAGCTGGGTTCACCTGACACATGAATGGTCGCCTTGGGTTTAGAAGCCCTCGTGCAATGATCGATGTCGGCCGACACACTCATCCAGAGGTTGACTAACTTGGGGCTTTCATTGCGAGCCAGGGTGTGATTGGGCTGCGAAAGTCTTCAGAGTAGCGTGCAATACGTTTGCAGATGCTGGTTCAGCTGTGCTTTCAGCCTGGTAACCGGGTTGCCAGAGCGCTTGGTGATGTGGGCCATGTGGGCAATCGCTGAGTCTCAACTGCACCGCGATGGGTTTGAACATGGCTGACCACGCTGCGTTTGATGATCGGCATGAAGCAGGGTCCGTCGGCTAGTATGTCGTGGGGCCAAGGAACCTCCTGCATCGGATAATCCTGCATCAGTTCTGTCGGTATTGCGGTGATTACGGCAAGCTGACAAATGCTGATTTTCTCTGTATGTTCGCCTTTCGAATGTTCTCTCATGCTGCAGCAGTTGCACAGTAGGCAGAGGTCAGCAATGGTGGAAGTGTGGCTCTACTCTTTGCGCATGTCACGTGAACGACGTAGGATGTTATGCTCGGACCTTCGCAGAGTTGAATAGACGCAAGTAAGTCTGCTTCCAGTAGCATCCAAGTTCTCGACAGTTGTCCAACAGCTAAAGTCTTCTCTAAACAACGTTATTGTGCCAGCCGCCATGGCTCTCTTCGTGGAGGCAGCACTGGCATGTTTGTTCTAATGCAATGATTGAGCATTCCAGCAGTAACGGGTTGCAAGGCCTCCAACCCAGGGCCTGCGCCGCTGGCACTGCCTGTTGCCAGGCAAAGTTGTTGGTGTAGAGAGCCTGCAAAACCATGGCGTGCATGTCAAAGGTCCAGAGTGCGACGAGTGCAAGATCCGGTTGGGAGGCAGCAGAAGAAGTCGCTCCCAGTGTCTCTCCGTTGCAAAAAAGGTGCCAACAGTTCAGAGGTGTCAACATCCCAACGCCGTGATTCCTGCAAGAACATGCCCCCGGTATGTGCATGTGGAGGATGGGTTCGTACGGGCCAGCTCGCAGACCTTGCCTGACACGCAGGCTTGCCCCAAAGCTCGGGCGGGCAACACGAGAAGCTCCAGAACGAGGCGGGTGTGCAAAAAGACAGCATGACCCAAGTGGCTTGGACAAGCCATTCGGAGCAAAACCGAGCAGCAGGCTTGCCGTCGGTGCTTGCCGCCGGTGCCACGGCCTTGGCCGCGGGCATCACGGCAAAGAGGCGCAAATGGCTAAAAAGGATACAGGTTTCAGCATGTTTCAGGTGACGGCGCCAGTACGCGCCTATGCGTTTTTGCAGGTTTCAGGGTATTGGGGTGGGGGGTGTGGGGGAGGGGGTGGGGGGGATAAGAACGTTATTCATATTGCGCCCATGCGCGAGACACCGGTATTTGCAGCGTTTTCGCTTCTTTGTACAACCAAACATAAACCCAATCCGTAACCCTAAGTCTAACCTAAGACCTAGGACAAGTCAATACTTTAAGCAAAAACTCTCTCTCAGATAAAGTTTTGTTCTGCAGTCTCTTCAAAAATGAGCTTAAAACCCGAGCGAAAACGCAGTTAGGCCCAAAGTTTGCTCCAGCCTCTAGTGTTTCGCGCACCTGCCTGAACCATAATTTTCTGTGAGATTGCGCTCTCGCTGTGGTTTCATGCATGCAAAACGCCTCATTCTGAAATCGCTAAAAACGCATAGGCGCGTACAGGCGCTGTCACCATGTTTCAGCAGTGCAGAGCTGTGTGGACGATTCGAGACATGTCATGCTGCGAGAAAAAACACACGACTTCCCGGTTGTTACGCATGGGTGTGCCACTGTGCGCAGCCGGCGGAAGCTTCCAAGACAAAGGTCGGCATCTAGAAGTTAGCTAGTCGGGCAATCTGTAGTCTGGAGCATTTCTGATATGAACTGCCTGGATTTGGAGGTATCCCTTGCTTGTCGAATCACAAACGCAGTGCAACAAAAAAACCACGGCACTCCCCGGCAAGGCGGACGGCGGGCAGCCGCGCTGCCTCTGCTGTTGCAACCAGGGTCTGCGGTCCTGGTTAAGGGTTCAGTCACAACGAGTGAAGGCTGAGAGTGAAGGAATTCATGTGGGCTTTGCCCGTCGCTTTTGGCAACTCATGCTCATACAGATGATTGGACAGAATGTTTCCCACCAGTGCAGCAGGGTTGGATAAGATAAGTTAGTTTCTTTCCCACAGTTGAACAGCCCTGAGACTGGATCTCACCAAGACGTGTCAAGCATGGATATGCCCTGGCCAGTGTACATGGCACATGTCACGGAGCACTTTCTGGCTTTGGGAAGACTTCATCTACTTCACGTGGTCGATCAGTTTGATCAACTCGGGCGCGTGGCTGAAGCAAATGGACGACGGGGCCAGACTCAGCTTCATCAACTTGCTGCCCTATGCGCGGCACTGCTGAGTGGCGTCACCGCTGGGGTGCTGTTTTGCCGGGGCTTACTGGCGCTCAGCAGAGCTTTCACGTCTCTTGCTGTCTCGTTATTCCTCTGTTCTGGTCGGATGATTCAAGCGGCGATGCCGCACCTTACAGCACTTGGTCTCATTCTGTATACAAATCGCTTGCTGAAGAGCTCAGCGCTTCGTCAGGAGTGGCTTGACTTCTGGCAACAGTGGACTTGGTCAAGGCAACTTCTTTCATTCTTGGGCTTCGATGTTGCGAATGTACAGAACATCGACTGCCCGATATGTGCCAACTCTCTGGAAGACAATCCTTGGTGTTTGGCTAAGCTTCCATGCTGCAAGAAGTCCATCTGCTGGGAATGCGTGTGGAGCCATGCAGAGAGTGTCATCGATGACGCACGTCCTCAGATGACCTGTCCGATGCTGTGCAGTAGCAGTACTGTGTTGCCAGACGTTCTCGTGTATGCCTCGCTGCGGAGACGTCAATGGTCTTGGAAGGGTTTGGATGTGGTTGGACGCCAGACTCGACGCAAAAAGAGGGCTTATGAGCGCTGGTGCCTTTCAAGCGGCCTGGCATCGAGCTGCGCGGCGCGAATGGAAGATGTTATTCATTGCCCAGGAAGCGAATGCAATCACATGTGGGTCCTTCCGAAGGCTCTGAGACGCTCCAAGTCTGCACAGGCTGAAGCTTCGGTAAAGCAGTTGTGACGGTTTGCTTTGGCAATTGTGGAGCTTGCTCGTGTTGCGGTGTTTCGCTTCCTTTGCAGGAACCTGGCAGCCGTTGGGATCCGCGTGCCTGGTCACTTGGTCGCCATGTGGGCCTGTATGCGCCGCCGACAGAAGACGGCCGTGACGGACGCCGTGTATGCTGCCCAAGCTGCAAAATCGACTACTGCATTCTGTGCTCCCAGGTGCTGAGGGCTTTTGGTGTGAATACTTGGCGGGATCGGGTTAGATTGTTTTTTTTGCCATGCGAGGTTCCTAGGAATCATGTCAATGCGCCGGTGAGGCGTGGGAGATGCATGGAAGGAGCCACGAGGGGAAGTCCTGCCTGGAGTTCGATGCAGCATTGCCAGAGGCCCAGCGGTCAAAGGACCGTCATTGGGCCGGGGCGAAAGCATGCCCAGGTTGTGGAGTTCGCACCTTACGCACGATGGGCTGCAATCATATGACCTGCACACAGTGTTCTATGCACTGGTGCTGGGTCTGTGGCAAGCCCTGGCAGCCTTGGCACTATGGTTGCACACCAAATACACAGCCCACTGGAGACTGTTCTGTGATGTAAAGCCGTCGCCAAAAAGGCAGAGCAATGCTCTTTGCTGCTTGTGTCAGATGTTCGTGCATGGTTTGGTGCCACATTCCGCGGTTTCATGACTTTGTCGAAAGCTTTGTGCCAGGCGCCGAAGACTCTGGATGCTGCAGGAATTTTTGAAGATCTATTCCAGAGGCTGCCTCGGTTGTGACTGTGCAAGTGGTTCCGGTGAGAATGATGAGCTTACAGTATAGTCGTCCATCCTGCTGTCACTGCACCTGAACCGCGCCAATCGGTTGGGGGTTCCCTGCAAGCAGGAGGTCAGACTGTGTGTGCGACTCATCTTGCTACGCACTTTCTGGTTCAACTTTCGAGTGTGTCGCTCTTTCTGCAATCCAAAACGAGCTTTCACGTGACCTTTCATCTTTCTCCTGTGACCGTTTCAGCTGCAGCAGCGAGCTGAAACTGCTTGAGTGATGCATGTCCTGATCAATGATTGACTTATCTTCGCCCTCCCGGCAGGGAGGAGGAGGGTGTTGGGCAAGGAAGAAGAGAGACAAAGGGTCACGCTGCTGCAATTCCTTGCCTGAGCCATCCACAGCCTCAGCATTGAGTGGTTCAGACACGGAATGTTAGTAGGTTGTGAGAGAGTGTGTATGGCTGCATCGAAACGAAGAGTATACGGACCCGCTGTAGACTTCAATTCCTTGTTTCGGCGAGGTGGCCGAGGCATGCCAACCCAAAACTGGAAATCGCAAACCTATGCCGGACATATATGAAGGTTGAGAGTTTGTTTGCGTGCACCTCGTACGTCATCGAAAGGCCCTCTGTGCATAAGATACTTGCGAGGCAGTCTAAGGCCGCGGACGCCAACAGGGTGGAAAGACGAGACGGTTGAAATCAAGGTCAGCTTTCTGACCGACTCTAGCGATGGGGCGCACAGATATCTGCGTGGTCCGAAAGGATCACAACTACGAAGCCCATCTCGTACAGGGAACCGGAAGGGTCACTTTCGTTCACGCGCTTTCCCTGCCGCTGGGGTACCCAAGGTTTCATTTTGTCAGGAAACAGTGCGTCACTTTCTAAAGGAAGCAGAATCGACTTTTCCTTTGCGGATTGCTGTTGCAAGAAGGAAGTTGGGGTAATCCGGCCAGACATGTCCAGGTCTAACTTGGCTGGCCGCGTGCTGGCCAATCTTCCTTCCGCCGTGCCCATGCCCGTGCTGCCCCGAGAGCTGTGAAAGCCGGCGGACTCCGACATTGGTTCTGCCGAGAGATCAACGCTCAAGTTGATAGTGAAATTGTATTACATCATTTCAAGCAGTATCATACTTCTATGTTTTATACTATCATATTGTATTATGTGCATTACATCATGCTACTTACGTTTCATTTTAGTATGTTGTACTAGGCTATATCAGATTATGTTATATTATACTATATTATGCTACATGCTACATTATATCTTTGTATCATACCTCATTATATCATATCATATAATAACATATAGCATCATTTTGTACTATTTTACGTTTTCGTATTCTTTTCTATGCTGTTCTGTTCTATTCTATTCTGTTCTGTATTATATCTGTACATATGTTATACTTACATGAATTATGCTTTAGTAATGTTCCGATGGCAGCTTCTCGAATGCAATCAGGATGCAACAATTGTGGTTCAGGCTCAATCTTTACCTGGACCCTGCAAAACCTGTGTTGGTTGAAAAGGTAGGTCCTACAGAGGTTCTTTTGGTTTAGGACCTCAGGAAGGTTAGGGTCTTAGGGTTTAGGGCCTTCTTGTGTGTTGCTTCCGAGGGAAGCCTCCAGGAACAGAGGCTTCCATTCAGAGATATGTAAGGCTGATTCTTAAAGGCTTTATAAGGGATCCCTGATTTTGTTTGTAAGGTTCCGTTTCAAGGGTTCTATCAAGCCGCGGGCCCTGCGGGCATGGCTTGTTACCACACATTGCGAAGCGCTGAGATCCTGAGCGTGTACACGGCGCTGCCGCTGCTTGCCGCTTTGGCTGCTGCTGTTTGCCCAAGGCCGGACCGGCCATCAGTCAGATGTTCGAAGATGATAGTACAGCTGCTCTGCAGGCACACACGGCTTGCTCAGGGCCTGGCAAGTGCGCTGGGCTGCCTCTTAGGCCCTGTGGCTCCTGACAGTAAACATGCTTGGCACCTCGAAGCTGAGCTCTGGTGGAGGCACACTTGTTGGAGCATTCTTGAAGCAAGGCAAGAAGGCGCCTTCTCCTTTCCATCCTTGGAACCTTCGTCGAATATCCATCGTAAGCCTTTGCTCCTGCAGGATGCTGCGAGCTGTGCTATAGCTCGACTCCTTTCAACTCATATCCAAGAGGCCCTGCATGTGAACATGGCAAGTCAAAAGGTTTTGTATTTGCAGCGTGCGATTGCTTTTGGCAGAATTTCTGTGCCTTCTGCAGGACATGCCAACCGAAGAGCTGCGAAGCCTCATCCATCGGCAGCGCAGGACATGCAACTGCCCTTGAAGCATGCACCCTTTTTGAGTTTGGGTATGCGTCACCCCACCGCTGATCAGGCGATTTGGGGTTCCAGCCAATGATCGCTCCAGTCCAGCTCATAGACGGAGCAGAAGTTGCAAGAAGAGAGTCAGTGGGGTGCGCTTGGCACGCCGTTTGCAGCGATCTGACAAAGGTGAAAGCTGGGAGGACAGCTCCTTGCAGAAGATATACGAGGCTTGGGTTGGCTAAAGGGACAGACCGTGGACAAACATGTCTGCCACAGGAGTTGCTGGTGAGCCTTTTGGATGGTCCTGAACATGATCCATACGACTTGCCAACACTGCAGAGACTGAAGGTTGCGGCCTGAGTGCTGATTCTTTAGACACTTCGGTTCAATGTCGTCGAACCGCGCGTCACTCTTCCTTCGTGATTGCACCCGGAATCTTCTTGCATGAAGTGTCGAGGCCGTGCTGGATCTGGATGGCATCGTGGTTGGGAATGCCCACAGGCCCGAGCTTCACGTGCGTAAGCGGACTGGCACGTGCAAAACTTGTCGTGTGCATCCAGGCATGCTGCCCAGCTGCTGGTCTCGAAAGGGTATTCGGGACTAGAGGCGGATCCAGCATCTTCCTAACCGGACACCACCCGTTAAGCATTCGGCATCGCACAGGGCGAGCCCATGCGCATTGCTATGGACAAGCTTCTTTTCCTTTCGCAACGAGCTTTTGCAGATGAGGAACCCGAGGACGGGCTTTCCTGTTCGGGCTGTAGTCTGGTCGTTGGCTACTGTGGAAGATGTTGTGGACTCTGGTGGACTCGGTCTCTGCTCAGATTGTGCTTCACCTTGTAATGAGGGTGAGTCTAGGCGCATTCGTCCCAGACATCATTGCTCAACTCCCAGGCCAGCACTATCATTCAGCAAGTTGCTTTTTTGCTTGCTTGAAAGTCTGGCATATACCGATGTTCAATAATCGCCATGGCCGCATCGTCCTGTCTCTATCTAAGCAGAAACCTTTATGCTAGGATGCAACCCGACACCGAAACTGGCCCAAGGTGTACCTCGCACGGAAGTGCTGCACTGAAGTAATTACTACTGCATTGAATGTTCTGAGAGCGTTGTTTTTCGTGTTTACGCTGCGAACCTTGGCCAGGAGGCATCACGGTATGAGATGGGAAGGCTTTGTCAGGCGACCAGACGAAGTCTTGCTGATTGTTTAAGAGCTTTATCTGTCGCGAGTTCCAGTCCTTGGTGCAACTCGTTCCAAGGTGCTGAAGGTTTCGGACAAGGATGCGACAAAGCGAGTTCAGGCAGTCTCGCGAGCGCTGTACCAGCAGGACGGGGTGCTTGTGACAACACGATGCTATATGCAGAAGAAAATCCGAGCCCTGGCAGAACCTTAGTGCGGTGGTCGACAAGGCGACTTGCTGCTTGCAGCCAGTGTGATGTGCATGTCGTCGTCTCTGTGTGTGTGTAGAGCTCACTGCTCCTTGTAACCGATACGTCGGCAGAACTGGCTCAAACACGTCAGTTGGACGTCTGCTGGATCTCGTAGGTCGACTGTTTTTGCCAGCCATGGAATATGGTCAGATACCCTCCGATGCTGCCGGAGTCCAGCAACTGCAATCAGAACTGCTCGTAGCATGCAGTGCTCTTTGTTTTTGGCAGATGTTCTGCCGACGTTCACCTCGCATGGATCGAGGCCAGCGCGCGCGATGCCGCCATGGTTGTCCTGGCAGAGGACACGGCTTGGCGAACTCTTGCTTGAGGCTTTGTAGGCCATGTAGAGCAAACGCCAGAGCATCTGAACTGAGGATGCAGAGGAGGCGCTGATGGGAGAAGAACTAACCACCCAGCCAGCAGTTCAGACGGTGCGTCTCTGCCGGTGGAAGGTTCCCAGCCCGCCATGCATTGGCAATTGCGAACACACTCATGCTAAACCTCGCCAGACTAAACCTGTCGGAAGTCGTTACACCAGGTTGCCGGGATTTCGATGGGGGTTCTCGCCCTCGGTGCTACGGTGCTCTTCATGGCCGACCCGTGTCAGATTCCGGTCCACACACTCTTCCAGGTGCGGCTCCAAGGAAGGTGCCTGGAGGCGCGAAGTTTTGTGGAACTGAAGCTGAGGCGTCTCCGCTTCAGCTGTCTGAAGAGAGCCAGATCGAATCTGCAGCGAAAAAGCTCCGTGAGGTGCATCGGCCTTGACAGATCAAAGGTTCCCCAGCCCCGGCTCACATGTTGCAATGTCAGGTCAAGTCGAGAGCGGAGGCGGACGAAATGGTTGCGAGGGCGTTGGAGGCGGCCAAGACAGAGAGCAAACACCACAAGCTCGCCAAGCTCCCGCCGGATGCTCGCTCCCTCGCGACTCCCAACCCGTACTTCCACTTTCAGAATGCGGAGCTCTACAAGAATGCCAAAGTCTTGGATGCACATGCCAGGACGAATGTTGACTCGTATGCGGGCATCAGAGACCCCGACCTGAAGCAACAACAAAACTTCCGTCAAGCCTTCTGCGTGTTCAATGCCGTGGAGACGATTGACAGCATTGGTGGCACTTCCCTTGACATTGAATCAATTGTTCATACTTGCCCCGAGCCGCGCAACGATGTCGGCGAGTTTGCTTGTCAAGTAAATTCCGAGACTTTGGTCGAGATGGTTGGAAGTGCTGCAACCTGGTTGTCCAACGCGGTTTCCAGTTGTGGTGTTCTTCCGAGTGTCTCCAGCTCAGTTGACTTCTGCACCGAGCTGTCGAGAAGTTGATGTCACATCTGGTTACATGTCATGTGTGGCAACTTTGAAATGCTACAAGTATGCATGCTGGGGCATGCACGGGGTTGAGTACGCAACTAAACCCCAAAGCTCCATTACCTTTTGCCTTTGCCGAATCCAGCCCAAAGTCTGTCAACACATGTCAGAGCCCGGGCCATACCATATGGATCGTAGGGACGAAAGCGAAACCCACACTCGACCCAGTCCAGCGCCTTTAACATGTCTCTGGCGGGGCACCACGGCACCACACTCTGTCTAGTCTGGCATCGGCCAAAGACACCAACGACCAAACAGACAACCGGCTGGGTCCGAAGAGGAGTATTCATTGAGGGGCTTAGACGGACATGATGCTAGCTGCTAGCTTATGGACCGCTGCTGTCTTACATAGCCCTGCAAATTGCAAAAATGGCCTGGTTCATCTTAGGCCAATGCGGAGTGCGGCGCGGCAGTCTCCGGTATTGTCAGCGCACTCGGTGAAGTTGCTGCCAGTACCAGCCTGGCAATGACATCTTGCAAGGAATATCCTCTGGCAGGCCGATAATCTGCTGCAATCTGTGTTTGCGATCACTGCGTTGAGTTGTGTCTGCTGTTCTTGTCCAGGATTCCGCCAGGCTGAGCGCAAATGCATCGATGATGACTGTGTTCAGATCCCTGGGCCTATGATGTCCCAGGCAGGACGCCAAAGATATAGTCTTGGTCGCCGTTTGTTCATCGGGAGTGGAATTGGTGGAATGGGAGTTCAGTGTGCTGTGGATGTTGGGTTTATTGTCGATAACATTTACGATGCAATCTTCTTCATCCAGCAAGCAGTGAACCTGGACTTCTGCAGCAAGAACGTCCGCTATGGGCCGTACAACTACCTCACTGGCGTGCCGGAGGCAGCCTGTGCAATGGACATTGCCGGCGCCATCGCCTGGATCTCTCAAGTTGCGACTTTTGTTCAGCAGCTGGTCAGTCACTGTCCGGACTTGCTTCAGCTCCCCACCCTTTGCGGATCCAGCGCCACAGGAATGTTCTCAGCGGCATCTCAGATTGCCACATGGGGATCCGGCATCGCAGTGTCGTGCGCAGACCATGAGAGCATGACTCGAGTTCCGGCGGCGCTCGTGCTTGCAGACTACGCCGTCATCGCTGGCCCCTTGCAAGAAAGTTAGTTTACGTATGCATGCTGCAACTTGGAAGACATGTGTCAGACAGAGCTCATCTTGCAGGTCGGGAGGTGGAGTTTGTGAAGCTTTGCTCAAAGGCTTTGGACTCCTTCGGAGTGAAGTGCGAGTGGGTTCAGGGAGAGCTGAACTCAACGGCCGACGAGAACGTTTTGCTCGACCTCCTCGGCACTCGCGACGGCTCGCAGCTAAGGTTTTTGTAGAGTCTGTTGTGGCCACTTGTATCTCTTTCAAAAACCATGCGCAAACGCTCCTCTTGTGGTCCCTGCAGGTCTGTTGCTCGCAGAGGCACAAATTCGCATGAGTGGCTTGATGGTCCCCGGGTTCGCGACTTTGACTTTCGTCTCCAGGAAGGTCCTGCCTATCTACCACCGACGGCTCCAGGAGGACGGCAGTCCCGACGAGCAGGCAGAGCACGAGAACTTGCAGAAGCTTGAAGAGGACCTCAACAAGAAGTGGGACCCTGAGAACCATCCGAAGATGAAAGCCTTGCGTGAAGCGATGAGGGAACTGCGAGGAGTTCGGAGCCAGTTCACTCATGTCGATGGCGAGTCACAACAGAACTTGACGCTTGCGAACCTTCAAGAGAAGCTGCACTTGATCGAACCGGCGCTGCATCAGAAGTCCATGCTCGGCCAGGATAAATGTGAGTAAGCCAATGCCCAGACAGAATGTATGTACTTGTAAAATGTAAGGCTGACCTTGCGCTTCAGCTTGGTTGTGGTGCCCGGCAGTTCCCAAGGTAGAGGAACGCCGATGGAAATATGCACATAGTCGAAATGATACCAGATCATGTGTGATTTATCAATAGGTCAGCTATTCTTATGCACTGTCGATGCTTTTCAATGGTCAGCCTGTTTTTCTACGTAATTGACCTGAAACGGTCGTTCTGCATTCGGCATCCATCTGAAAGCCAATGCAAAGTCTTCTGCTGAATATCAACAGTAGAAGCATAGCACTGACGGACTGAGCACCTGAGCTGACTGAGTTTCACTCCGAAGAGGGTGGTTGCCACTGCGACGAAAATTTTGCGCTCGTTTTCGGAAGTCAGAACGGGACGGGCACCCATGCCAAATTACTATCGCTGCGGCAACTGCATGCATCAATGTCAGGTCGATGCCCACACGGGTGAAGCACTGGCAGGAGCACAGATGGCCTTCGGTAAGCCCCGCGGATTTGTCGGGTCTTAGAGATGTTTACGTTCTCTACGTTCTCACGACACCGGTGGCTCGCCAGGCTTAGCTGGTGAAGAAGCAGAGCGGATGAATTTGGACACGTGCCTCTCTCTCGGTGCATGGAGCACCTGGTGAGGATGGCCCGTGGGTGATGCTGCGCTGCCTTGCCAGACCTGTTTTGTAGGTACAAGGAAATCGCAAAGGCAGGGCCCCCAGGACTGGGTGCTGCAAGTTTGTCGAACTGCCTGTGTCCTCTGCCTAGCGGATGTCACCGTATGGTTTCACTTTGTTTGAAGCCATTGGGTCCACGGCAGTTGACAGCTTGTCACGAATGCTCGTTCAATCGTGAGCCTGGGATACTGCAGGAGGGTTTTGTGGGCGGGGTGTGCGTGAGTCTTCGAGGGCTTTCTGAGTTATCTTGCTATCCCACATCGGGGGGCTGGCCGGAACCCCGTTGCCACAACGTACCTCTCGGTTCTTTGGGGTAGATTTTGGGCCTTGTGACATCTTTTGCCAGGGTTTTGGTACGAGTCTCTTCTAATGCTGCTGATGCTGGCTGCAGGGCTTCTTTGTTGGCTTCAACAGGGTCTCCAGATTCTTCGCAAATACTGGGCAGCATTTACATGTGGATTCTTGCAAGTCTAGCATGGGCATTTGTGTGCCGCATCGTCGAGGATGTTGTGGAGCCAGCAGCAACATTACACCTCATTTGTGCTTTGGACTGTCTAGGCACCGCGTCTAATCCACAAATAATGTCTACAGCCGTCACGTGAGTGCTGCCTTTTTTCTCATTTCCGGAAACGCGGACCGTGCATTTTCGCGGAGATCTAGACACTGACGTATCTGATTAAATGTCGTCCGTCTCTTCCAGCCATGCGTCGCTAGCCCTGTCCATCATGAAGATTTCGTCCTAGCCCGTGGCTCTCACGGCTTCCTCAGGATGAGCACAAAGAGACTAAGGAGACCATAGCCATACTTCCCACACTGCAAAGCGAGCCAAGGCACAGCTTGCTGACGGAGTCTTGACTTCTGACGGCAAGGCCACTTTGGAGCAAGCAAGAGGACTGCTTGCATCTCATCTTCCGAGGGCCTGCAATATGGTACGTAAGATCAGAGTCAAAGCATGTGGAACGAACCTGACAAACTTCTATTTTCGTGGCAGCTTGTCTTTGCCTCAACAGCCGCGCTTGCCATGAATGTCCTCGCATGGCAGAGACGACTTTTGGAGATCCACGCTCCACCAAGGCCTTGAGACAAGTGTACTGCGCCATGAGATTTGGCAAAACGACGGACCGCAGGTGTACACCGCCTTCGGAAAGAACTGGAGCACTTGCAGCTGCCCCTCTACAAGACTGCAAATGGTGAGACGGTGGCATGGGACAGGTGGGGGCGGGAGTACTTGGGACAAGGTGACCTTGCGGTGAAAGAGGAGGCTCGCAGCTGAGGTCTCCGGCAGGGACCGAGGCATCACTTTGTCGCTTCCTGACGGCGCGGAAGGGCGATGTCCAAGCGGCAAAGAAGATGCCCCCTGCCGGCACGCGAAAAAATTGCAACGGCCACATACTGAGACTCAGGTTTGCGGACCATCTGGCATGGAGGCCAGGAGAACCAAAAAGCTTGAGCTTGGTCTGTGTGTACCGATCACGTTGATCAGCGCAGGCAGAAGACCTTTCCGATTCCGCGGGAAGGTTTGACCGCCCAACTTCTTGATGAAGATCTGCGATTCCGCCGCCTGCGAGAGGACAGCGATGGTTGTCCCGTGCCTTGGCTGTCGCTAGCTGCGCTAGCTCGCCAGTTAGGCCTCGGTATCTATGTCACAATCACAAGTAAGTTTTCGGGATACCTTCTTCCGAACTACAGGCCAAGGCCAGTTGGCTGTTTCTCTGCAGGCCGTTGCAAGAAAGTGATATCACCTGTTCAATTCCTCCAATGTTTTTTAGACTTATCTTTGCCCTAGTTTGGTGCCCCTGGCAATGAAGAAGATGGGTTCTGGAAGGTCAGGGGCCGGCATTTTGGCTCGGAAAGGGATAACTGGAATCAACAAAGTTGCAAGGCAGCGGAGCTCTCTAGGACTCCACACAGAAGAAGTGGATCATGAATCGACTCTAGGGCATGACTCATTGACAGTCAGGCTCTGGGGCACTTTGCTTTACTCGAGAGTCGGGCAAGGCTTGCAATCGACTCGCAATCGCAGCAGCCGGATGCATGAATGGCTTTCTAGCACAGTGATCGCGACTGGGGCATGTATGGGCATGTTGCCCCATGCCAAGCGCCTTTCGGCAAATCGCTGTCACCCGTGGATGACGGCCGTGTGATGCACAGACTTGGCCCGCTTTCGTTGTTGACCTCGGACGGAAAATTAAGCTGTGGCGAACATGCAACCACCTTCTCGCAAAGGTGCTAAATGGAGATTCCGTGGAAGCCAGGTAGGGGCTAGTGTTTTTGGTTGTCTGTGCATCACGTATATCCGACGTGGTCGAGCACAGCTGGCAAGGACGAGTATCCGTAAGCGTGCAACGGTGTTGACTTGAGCGGTCAGCGAAATGGCATTTGCGTATGCCCATGGTGCTCATGCAGCGGGACAATTCCACGCACAACTCCAAGGGATTCGCAACCGGAAATGCTGTGGAGAACGCGAAAATGCAAGACAAATACCGTGCCGGACTCTGCAGTCCCAAGGCATTGCTTAGCTAACCGGAAGACGGACAGGATAACAAAAAAGCGGCTGTGCCAAATCAAAGAAGAACAAGGCGCGGAGTACGTGAAGGCCAGCTTTTCTGAGCAGCACTGGAGGATGAATCAGCGCAAGGCTCGAATCAAGACAATGATCAACACCACAGAGCTGAACACCAAAAACAAGGTTCCGGCCGTGACAAAGCAAACTTGAAACTGCTCGAGACAAATGACCCCGACAAGAAAATGTTATGCCATGCGAAGACGGGATTCAGAGAGCACGGCTTGAGCCATTGAGGTTCCCACTGTGCGCATGCAAGTCAAGTGGCTGGCTTGCCACATGATGAAAAAACCAAAACTGAGCTGTGGAGATGTAAGCTGGAAGATGGCATGTCGTTGCCATTGCTGTAGTATGCTGCAGTAGCCTCCTCAAGTTTCAGGATTCTAGCTTTGGCATGGCCGTCCGTCATGTAGGTAGTGTTGGTTTTGAAAATTCTTTACTCCTGCATCCTTGCAGAGATCGTGCGCATTTCTGTGCGTGCTGTCTGTATGCTTCTTTTGTGTGCTGGCTGTGAGATTCTGCTCTAAGGTTCTTCTCGTCAACTTTTTATTCGGAGGCTTTGCCACTGAGGCTCCTTGCTTGTAAGTCCAGTCCAGTGCAGAATACATGTTGCGATGCTCTGGTTGCATCTGTTTGATGTGTCCAGGCGGTGTCTGAAGCTGCCTTGGTACTGGCAGCTCTCAGATTTTTCGAGGACAATATCGATTCGATGGAGCAGCGAGGTGTGCATCAAATATGCAGCTCGTCCTCAAAGTCTTGACAGAGTTCGTTCAGCTTGTATTAACCCCGTGGAACGAGGTGCTTTGGTGTTCGGCTCCCCCCCTCCGGTGGCATGGGCACATGTGAATCTTGGCTCGCATTGAGGAAGCTGGGGCGATGCTAAAGCGACGTTCTTTGGGCCGCGGTCGTCTGTGCAATCTGAGGATGGTTTCAGCTTTTCAAAACAACTACCCGGAGCGGCTGAAAGTGGCCATCGTGTATCCTGTTCCTGCATCCTTCGTCTCTCTGGTGCGCCAGGTTATGTGGTGCCCCGGCTTGACCAGTCCTCCTTGTCGTGGCAGTTCGATGCTGCAAGCTTGCTTCTGCTCCGGCGGTGTGTTTAATCTGCTCCAGCAGAGCGAGGTTTGTGGATGAGAATACTCGGTCGAAGGTGGCATCTTGGATGCACCTTGCATTACCTCGCATAACACGTGCTGTAAAGATGGCGACCACGGTCAGATGTTCATCGCAGCAACTCCAGGACATGGAGACAGATGAACAGCCCTTGCTGAACAGATTCGGCTACCGTCCCGATGACCTTCCTTTGGAGATCCGGGGTGGGTATCGTGGCGTGGGGGAACGTTGGAAGCCTGACGTTCCTCGGCGTGATGCAGGGGAAAATGCTAGCTGTTGACTCGTGGGAAGTACCCGCATGAAGCGAGGCTGGGAAGCTCTTGAGGATGGCCTACGCCTTCCTCTGGCCGCACGGCCGGCAAGTTGCAGAGCTCGAGGCTGCCATTCACCGGTCCGCGGCGGCAGCGGACCCGGCGGCAAACGGGCTGAAGGCCAGGGCAACGCGGCCGGACAAGCCTCGGAAAGAAGCGAAGACTTTGCGCAGCCCGCTCGCAGGCCTTTCCAGTGCGTGATGAGCCTGTTTGGCCGCAGCAGGCTGAGATTGCCGTCATCGTCACAGCTTCCTCGTTGTGCAGCTCACCACTATCGCCTTGCTGAGGTCTTGGCTTACTTCATGCTGCTTCCAGAGACCTTCATACGCACCAGAAGACTTCGCCCCAACTGCAGAGCTTTTTCATGATGCCGAAAGCTCCGAAGTCAAGGACAACGGTCCTTGACTTAAGCCAAGTCGACACGCAACATACGAGTTTACTTCAGCTTTCAGTTAAGTGGAGCCCAAGGTGCAAAACCAACACGGGCGAACAAAATTGGTGCTGAGACACATGAAGGTGCCGACGATGCTGCCAACTCATGCTTTCTTGTTCGACTGCCTGACATGTTCTGAGGATGTCTCTCGGTGGTCCTGTACGCAAGCGCCATGCTGCTATTGCTGTTCTGTGTGCTTTGGTTGTTTGCCCGCGGTCTCTGGACAGCAAGTGGGCAAACTAGATGTAAAGACGCCGTTGCCTGGTGTTGCGGTGCCCGGCTGCGGTTCCTAAGGCAACGACATGCTGTTCGCAGTCGAACTTTGATGTCTGGAGCAGAAGCCACCGTGGACAGGTGCAAGGCACGTCTCTGTCTGGCCGGGCTGAAGTTTCGGAAGGTGGAGCCTAGGAGTCGAACGCGCAGTGGCAGACAGCGCGGCATGTGTCCGACTCGCATTCGAAAGAGCGCTGCGAGCGGACATTGGATCGCGAGACGGTGCTGGTCCGTGCTCTCGGTGCTCTCGGTGCTCTCCGCTGCTCGGAGTATCTGCAGACCACAGATCGTTTCTGAAAAAGAGGGCCAGCCCGTCTTTGTGGATCCGCTGTGTGTTATGTTGATGTCGTGTCTAGCGGTCATACAAGTTCGTCCTGGCCACCTCGCAGGAGTTCTGCAGCTGCGGGACAAAGCAGCCTCAGCCGCCTTTGCCGCCGTTTCAGGTCCAATTCTTCACAAGGCCAGACGGCAGATTGGCTTGCAAGGCAGACCATCTCTGCAGCTACCAATGCTTGCAGTTGGTCCTTTTTCCATCTCTTGTTTCGAGCGAGGAGCTTGACACCCTGCTGCCCAGTCTGAAGGACGTTATCTCAGACTGGCCTAGCTGGAGACTGATTTTCATCCAATCCCGCTGCTCAGGATTCCACGGTGGCGGCAGAAAAGTTGAAGGAGTTCTCAACAAAGCTGGCATCTCGTGGAGAGGCTGCCGAAGCCGCCTCGAACCGCTTTAACGGTTAGTTTGTCTGTGTAGCCTGCTGCGCGGAGTGGCTAAATTGCTTGAGCATGTGGTCAGACATGTGGTGTATGTTATGAAGCTTCCATGCCGCGTTGCCAGGAAATCGGCCTCTCCAGTGTTTCAACCTTCACCTGTGTCCGACAGGCCCGCTGGGTTTGTAGTTGCTGTTCTTGTGTTTGCTTGTCACTCTCAACCTGCCTGCAGGCTCTGCAGGAGATTCTGCGGTCCATGTACAATGTGGCCTGCAAGGACTACATCGCACGTTGAGAAGCTCTGCAAACGCCGACACTAGCATAGGGAAACAAGCCGTGCGAGGAAGCGCGTACAAGTGCCGCAAAGGCTTTGGGGACCATGGATGAGGCCCTCGCATACCGAATCAGTCGTCAGACTCGCCGCATGCGGGCACGCCAATTCATGCCTTGTTGGTGGATTTCACAGCGCACCCGAAGCGGCATGACGTCAGCACCAGCGCCGCAAGTGAGATTAGCATTCGTTTGGCAAAAGGTTGCTTGAGTTGTTGCACGGAGCGGTGCTGTCCCTTGCGGGATTCGAGGGGAGTGTGCGCAGCTTGACCAGATGATGGCTTTGACCAAAGCTTCGGACACGCTGTTGAAGCAGATGCTGGCCAGCTCCTCTGCAAGTATCTCTTGCGAACGGCGGCTCGGGGGCCTCCTTGAGCTCAGGCGGGGCTAAAGGAGACGGAAGAGGAAGTGGAGGCCGCACCACGGCCGCACGCGCGCGCTGCCTTTCTCTACACGGCTTCGTCTTCTTCGTCGCTTCGCTTTGTCGCTTTGTTGGGAGGACGGGCGCCTGACGCTCACCGCGGACCCCTTGCCCGGACGAAGGCCTGGGACCCGGACCCGGCGGCCTCAAGAGATCTGCCAGAGAGCCCCAGAGGTTAGCAGCGTTGTGTCTGAGAGTCTGAGAGCTTGAGGTTGTACGGGCTCTACCTGGAGCGGTCTCTGAAGGGCGAGGCCAGACATTGGAGGGCATGGCCCGGCCATTGCGGGGGCCTCGCGTCGTGCCAGGCGCCTGCTTCCGATCCAGATCAGTTCGCCAGCATTCTTGAGCTTTCGGAGGCCAGAGCAGTTGTTTCCTGCTAGGTCGCAGGTTGAGGCAGAATCACCAGGAGTGCTGTGCAGTCAGGAAGATGCGGAAGCCGCCAGAGTCGAGACTTGCAGGAGCCCCGGTTCTGATGAAGTCAGGGTGTTGACACTTTTGCTCTATAAGGTCAGCCGCGGCTCCGTGAAATGTACTTGAGCTGTATCAAGAAAGCCCAGGCTCCGGGCATGCCGGGAATAACTTCGGGCAGGTACACGATTCACGGATCATCGTCAGAGTTTGCTGCCTTCGCGCCTCACTACCACCGAAAGAACCAACGTGGATAGAAACGGAGATGCATCCAAGGGTTCCGGGTGTGATAGTGGTACCATGCCAACCAGCATCCAAAGCTCATCAAGCCGTGCTTTGCCCAGAATCTAGCCCACGAAGGAGGACTTTCTGGCGTCGAAATCTGGAGAAGCAAACAACTCTTGATTAGCACGGCTTTGGATCGAAAAACACTATTCGCTTGAGCCAGGTGCTGCTTGCATTCACGTTGCACTTGCTTTTTCAGGATGAGAAGAGCAAGTTGGCGGAGATGAAGCCTGATCTGAGCGATGAGGCGCATGTCAGTGTCGTCAAACCGCGGCACATGGTGTCTGCCCGGTGTCTTATCCTGGCATTCCAGATGGCCAAGTTCCGCTTGCCGCTCAGCGCGGTGGAGGAAACGGCAATGGAGGCTCGGACGCTTTGACGCCGGGTGTTCTTCGCAACAGGGTTTCGGGCTGGCCAGTCATGCTTCCAATAGAACAGGTCTACAAGTCCTGCCTGGAGAAAGTGAGTGGTCGGGTCTTGAAGTCCGTGCAGAAGGAAGAGCTAGATGCCGTTCGAGGCAGGTGTTCCATTCGTAGACATAGCATAGCGGCCGGCCGTGACGGTCGCGGATGACGCGTGAGCAGATTTCATGGAGCTCGAGATGAGCAGCGTGCGGCGACTGCACCTGAAGGCCCTTTGCCCTTTCTCATCTCCAGGTGATGCGTTCATTCCACTGCAAAATAAAGCCGACACGTAGGAAGTTTTGAATTGTGAGAAAAGCTTCTTGTAACGAGGGACGAGGGACAACTGTGTGTGCTAGCAACCCGAAGTTCCTCCTTCGACATCGAAGGTGTCGACAGCTAAAACATCGAAGGTGTTTTCGCTAAATGTGTTCTATCCGTCGCCGTTACGGCTAGAACCCCTTTGGGGGGTAGAAGTTTTTCAGAGTACTATAGGAAAGGAAACGGGGGCTAGGCCCCCGCTCGCCGCTATGGAAGTGGAGGAAGTTCCGGATAGTCCGGCTCTGTCCGAGTTGGAGGCAATGCTAGACGCTCAGCCACAGCCACCGGAACCGGAAGAGGAGCACCGGAACCTCCTGCTACAGAGGTGCCGCGGCTACCTGCTAGAACAGGGGTTCCGCAACCCGGAGCTAGCCACGGTACGGGACGAGGACGTTTCGGGCCTGGCTAAACAACTGGCCCTCGAGCTGAGGATCCCCTTCAGTGCGGAGCTAGAACGGTTGCTCCAGTTCTTGATCGAGGAAGCTAGAGGAAAAGCCCCAGTCGAGATAAGAATGGCTGGATTCCACCGGGAGCCTCTCTACTGGGCGGCCTTGGAACCGCCGGAGAAAAGGCTACGTGGTGCGGACCCGGAAGAGCAGGAAGATTCTGCTAGACCCCCTCCCGGGGAACGGCGCAGGAAGCTGATCCTAGAGGGAAGTGTGCTACAAGCCAGGGGAGAGAAACTTCTGGAGGTGTGGACTCTTCGGCTACACGAAGAACTCCGGGAATGCCGAGCACCTGTGCTAGATCAACTTGAGAGCAGCCTGGATCCGCAACGTGCCGCCAGCATGCTAGCAGGCAGCACGCGAGCCACCACCTTGAAGCGCTACCTCACTACCTACAAGAGGTGGCGGCTATGGCTCTGGGAGGCTAAGGTCAAAAAGCCGCCGGGCCGCCCCGCTGACTTGGTGGACTATCTGGTGGTCCGGCGAGATGAACCATGTGGACGCTCCATACCAGCTTCCATCTACAGTGCTATACTTTGGCTGGAAAAGGTCGGCGAGTTTCCAGCTGAAGAAAGAGCTACCGCAGGACGTCTTGCACTGGCCGCTAGAGACAGCATTACAGAAGAGCTTTCACAGGGAACACCTCTTACGAAAAGGGCGCCACGCTACCCCGTCTTCATCCTAGTGAAGCTAGAAGATCTGGTCCTAGATGCTACACAAGCTGTGGGGCATCGCATATGGGCCTGGGCCAAACTGGTGAAGACATGGGCTACACTCAGGTGGTCCGACCTTCAGGCCATTCTGCCACATGAGCTACGGCTAGTGGAGGGGAGGCTAACCACCACGCTACGGAAGACGAAAACTTCCGGCCCCAACAAGAAGGTCAAGGAGCTGCCTGTGTGTGTATCTGAGCACGCATTCTTCAAGCGCAAGACGTGGCTACAAGTCGGCTTCCAGTTGCTAAAGGAAAGGGCACCCTACAAGCGGGACTACCTTCTCCCACGTCTGGGTAGCCAAGGCATGCTAGAGACCAAGATCGCGGAGTACCCGGACGCAGTGGTGGCTACAGCAGCACTGCTACATCTTCTTGGCCTGCCCTCGGTGGTCCAAGGGTTCTGGACTGAGCATAGTGAGCGGTCGGTCTTGCCAACAGGCCTCTCGCTACAAGAGACGCCACCTGCCGACAAGGATCTGCTAGGACGTTGGAAGCCAGAGAGCTCCGACACTTATGCTAGAACCTTCCCAGGAAGGGTCGCCCGGCTGCAGGCAGTTTTTGCCAAAGCTGCTAAAGGACCAGGCCACAGCGAGGTGCTAGACGAACGCGAGATAGGCACTTCGCTGCGGGACTGGCTTGTTGATAAGAAAGGGCTGCCGCCGGCACAAGCTGAGTGGCAGGCTCGGGTGCTAGAAATCACCTGGAAAACGGATGTGGAGCTAGATGGACCGGTGGCTGGAGTGGTGCCCCGCCGATTTTAGAGTCCAGTGCTAGCTCTTCAAGCAGCTCCTCCACGTCGAGTGGGGACAGCAGCAGCTCCAGCGAGGAGCGGGCACCCAAGCCTGCTAGACTGCAGGACAGGCAGACGGCTTATGTGGTCGTGGGACAGCCGGGGGCTGTCTTTAGGCTGCATAAAGCTAGCGGGAAAGGATGCTGGATGGGCCAACGCCGCTACTTTCGGAATGCTAAAAATTTTGACGCCCTTCCAGCTAGCTCGGAGTACACCCATGTGTGCCGCCTCTGCTGGCCCCAGCAAGACGACACGGCCGGGGAGCTAGAAGACGGGTCGGAGACCTCCTCGGCTCACTCGGGGGATGAACCGCAGCTAGAGGTAGAACTGGCTGCTTGATAGCTTCCCGGGCCGGAGTACAAATGCTCTGGCTAATGGGGGCCTGGCAACTGCCACGGCTACAGAAGTTTGATTCGCACGCTAAAATAGATTTTGGTACGAGTTCCTGTTTCTCTTCTTCTTCGCTCTCTCGCTAGGGGGGGGGTCTCCTCGGGGGAGAAGACAGAAGAGGAGAGAACCACGTTTCGCTACATGTTGCCGCGGTCTTGCTGCATGTCCTTGCTGTCGCTGTGTGTGCTAGGCTTGCCTCGGGGGTTCCCTTTTGTCCCCTGCCCCATTTCGAAGGTTGCGAGGCGGGCTAGGTCAGGCAGTGAGTGCGCAAGGGTACGCTAGTGTGCTGCAGCTTTGAGACGCATTCGCTACAGCTTTCTCTCTCGAGAAGACCCGTGCTAGGTAAATCCTGGCGAAGCAACAGCTAGCAGCTAGCAGCCATCGGCATGGCTAGCTCACAGGTGCCCGCTACAGAGCACTCGGCAATCGACTGCGCTACAGCGGTCAAGCACTGGGTGCAGTCCGACAAGGACACGCTAGAAGGCGTGCTCCGAGCTCGGCTGCACCCGGACGAGCTGCAGACGCTAGTGGACACCGTGCGGAAGGCCCAGGTCCCGCCAGGCCTTCGAGCAGCTACAACGGAAGGGGCCTCCAAGCAACGCTTCCCGGTGGGGTCCCGCTACAACAACCGCCTTGACTGGCTGGCGAGCTTGACCTCGCTAGACGACCTCACCGCGGAGGAGGAGAAGGAGCTAAACGAGGTCGAGAAGGCCCTGCTAGTGGATAAGATCCACGGAGTCGTTCAGCAGGAGCCGCTACCGGCTGAAGAAGTCATCGACCTCGCTACCATGAAGGCTCAGCATCTGGCGGAGCTAGAGAAGAGACAGGCCGAGCTGCTAGCTGAGTTCCAAGCGGAGCAGCTAAAGCAGCAGCAAGCCCAGGAGGCTCAGCTACGCCAGACGCTAGAGGAGATGCAGCAGAAGCAGCAGCAAGAGCTAGAGCGAGCACAGTTGGCCCAGGCCACACAGAGTGCCGCTAAAGCCGCTGAGGCACCGCGGGGCAGCAACGACCCAGCCCCCGCTACTGCCGCTCCAACCGCTGCTGCTACAAAGGACGATGCTCGGCGCCGCTCCGCTACGCCCAACAAGATGGGGCTAGGGGTCTTCCCACAGCTACAGGAAGCTAACCCCCTACCAGCTCGCACGTTGGGTCGCCAGGAGCTAGTCCAAGGACGAGCGGCTACAAACCAGAGGCGCTCGCATACACCGAGACGGTCGCTAAGCAGGTCGGGCGGCAGCCAGCAGCAGCCACCCACAGCGCTACCAGACCCCAACCGCACTTGGGACGTGGTGCTGCTAGCGGCTAGGCCCATGAGACCGACCTTGCGCGATGGCCCTCTCACTTCGCTACATGACAGCCGCTCCGTGGCCGAGCTACGTGGCACAACTGTGCCGGTCGAGCTCGTCATGCCACCGCCAGTGGGAGCCCATGCTAACAGCCGGCCGCAGGGCGATGACGGCAACCTGCTAGAGCTCTCCTGGTCGTCAGTGCCGCGGCCTCTGTGGCCGCTAGGCACCTGGACCTTGGAGGAGGGGCCGCCGGCTGCAGCTAAGGGCAAGGGGAAGGGCTCCGCTAAAGGCAAAGACAAGATGGCACCGATCAATGCTACCAACCCTGCGTGGCTACAAGACCTGACGGGCTACGACTTGGAGCAGATCTGTGCTATGCCTCCGACCGGCCGGGCGCTAGAACTGGCGACCTGGATGCAGCGGGACGTGCCCTTCCCGCTACATGTTGCTAATGATGAGGACGATACCTTCGGCTTCGGCCGTTGGGACGATAGAAACTATATTTTTAGATGTATCATACGGTGCCCCAATTGCCACGCTAACATGTGCAACAGGCGCATGTGGTGGCCGCTAGACGACCACCATGCTCACTGGTGCACCCAGTGCATGCACGGCTAACTCCGCTTTCGGGCCCGCTATAAAGGCCGTCGCGCTAGGACTCCGTTTGCCAGAAAGAAGGGAGGCGCGAGAGAGAGGTTTTCCGCTAAGGGGCAAAGCCTTTTAGGGGGGAAAACTGGGGCGCCCACAAAAGGAGGGACCCGACCACATCCTCACCACCTTCCCACTGGGCCTGGGGAGGGGAGGGGGGGGGGGTTTGGGAAAGGGGGATCTTGCTAGATCTCCGAAAGTTGCCAGGAACAGGCCGCTTGAGCTGTGCTACCTACACTCTGCACCTGCTAAAGCCTTGTTGTGCTCTCCTGGCCTCCCTAGTGTAAGACCTCCGGGCTAGCCATGGCAGCGGACGCCGCCAAGCTGGCTAAAGGGGCATCTGACCTCCGACACATGTTGACCCAGAACAGGGTCAGCGATACTAACCAGGCTACACTTTTCGACAATGGCATCGATACAATGGCAAAATTTGCTGCTTTTGTTGCTAGCGAAGAAGATCTCCGCAAGGTGCTTCAAGACGCCTTCTCCATGGCTCCTGATGGCACGCTAGCCTCCAGAGGCCAGATCGCTAGCTTCATTGTGGCATGGCAGACAGCTTCTGCTAGGGTCAAGACACAGGCCGAAGCTGAAGCTACGAGTGAGGTCCGGGACTGGGCTAAACCCATCCCACAGACGGACTACATCGCCATGAGACAGGCCTTTGCTACCCAGTTCGGGGAAGTCGAAGACCGCCATGTTCCTGCTAAAGAATATATCGAGAAGAAGTTGCACGAGCTAGAGACCGGGGAATTTCGAGCCGAGCCGCTAACAGAAGTGCTTAGCCGCGACGAAGTCGACCCCGAAGTCCTGCTGCCCGCCTGGGATGCTAAAGGCACCCTCTCGCTAAGGAAAGGCGGGTCTCGCACAACGATGCCCTCTGGACCAGAGCAGCTACGGCTACGCCTCACAGTGCTAGCCAATGCCTTGATCAAGATCCGCCTAAAGCACCCGTCCCGCTCGGAGCTAAAGGACGTGACGCAAGCTGTCTTCGAAAAATATAAAGAATACTTGCTGGGAGATTTTTGCTATGGGCTACGATCTAGTGAAGATTCCGGTGCTCTGGTTCCGCCGTGGCATCTGGTCCTCAGCTACGAGCATGCGATCCGCAAACACAGCTACAAGCTCATGGCCCAGCAGTCCCTCTCCTTCGCAGAGGCCTTGAAGCAAAGCTACAAGGATGCAGCCCTCAAGGAGCGGCACTTCACAACGCCGCTGGCCCTTCACGCTAAACGCCCGGCCCCCCCGCCCGATAGCCCATGGATCCGACAGCCACGCAAAGGCAAGGGCACTAAGGGCGCTATGGGCGAGGGCAAGGGCAAAGGCGTGGCTAATGGGGCTACCACAACGCCGGAAGGCGAGGCAATTTGCTTTCGCTACAATAGCAAGCAAGGCTGCCCGCACAAGAAAGCCTGCCGCTTCAAGCATGTGTGTCAGCTATGTTTCGCTAAGCATCCGGCCCAGTGCAAAGCCGGCGGCCGTCCTGTCGCTACCCCCAATTCGGGAGGCGCCAAAGGCGACGGAGGCAAACCCTCCAACTGAAGCCCGCCGCGGAGCTACAAGATCCTCTACCTGTTCGCGGGCGAGGTTCGCCCATGGGATATGGCTACATGTCTTCACCACACTGCTACCGCTATGGGTCGGGACGTCTCTGTCGAGTGCGTAGACATCCTGCGCGATAAGCGATATGACCTCTCGCTAGAGAAGGTCCGCAGTTCCTACTTGCAACGGGTCGCAGCTAGAGAGTTCGATGCAATTTTGCTCTCGCCACCTTGCGCTACTTTCTCCAGAGCAGCCTGGGCGAACTTCCGTGGACCGGTGCCGGTCAGAAGCTACTCCTGTCCCAGGGGCAACGCGCAGCTCACTGCAGCCCAAAGGGACCGAGCTATATTGGGCAACATTTTTGCTGATTTTTCTTTTGAGGTCGCTCAGCTAGTAGCCCAGGGGGCTGCCTCAGCCTTCGTGCTAGAGCAGCCAGAGGACTTAGGTGCGCTAGGCTCCGGGCCGTACAAGGGCCAGAGACCCGCGTCCATGTGGCAATGGCCCCAGGTTCCTGCGCTACTTTCGGCAGGCATTTCAGCAACGCTCTTTTGGTACAAGCTACAGCAAGCCAACTCGACTGTTGCTAAAGACGCCTCTGCATCTGCCTGACTGCTGCTACGAAGCGCTGCCCGCCTTTGACTCCGAAGGCTACTACACTGGTCCCTTGCCTGCTGCTAGCCGCGAACCGGGTCTCTTGGCGCGCAGGACCTCTACTGCTTTCTACCACAGGTACGGCGGCTTGGCCACCACAAATGTGCAGCTGGCTAGCAGCCTTGGTGCTCCACACGGTGGCCTCAGCTTCGACTGCTTGCGGCGAGACTTTGGGGGCCCCCGCTACGGAGCACCCGCAAGCTACTCCGACGGCTTATCCTGTTTGCCAACCGGAGGGCCCGAGGCTACAAGGAGGTCATGGAACACAAGGACTTCCACGACGGCGGGGGACTCTGTTCCCCTGGCCGTTGGCCACCGGAGCGTCGGAACCTCGCTAGCGGCAAGAACTGGGACTGGCTACGGAGCAGGATGAAGGAGGTGGTCCTTGGAAAGCTTGGCTCCGAGAAGGAGCTAGAGAAGGAGGCCTTCCGCATGGCCTCGGGAGGCGCTTCAGCTTGCTCTTTGGCGTCGGACCCCCGCTCAGGGAAGTCTGGAAAGCTTGGCTAGAGGCCCAAGACCTTACAGACCCGAAGCTGCTAGAAGTGGCGGAGGGCCAGCCTCTCTATCTTCGGCTCATGCGAGCGCTGCTAGAGGCTGCGGGGGACCCGGATAGAGAGTTCCTCCTGGCGGCGGAGACAGGACTTCTTGTGGGGATCCTCGACCCGCTACCTCGCACACCTCACGTCTATGAGGAGCAGCTAAAGTGGCCGTTGGAGAATGCTCCCTGGGAGGCTTCGCTAGCGTGGGTCCCTAACTACACCTCGGTCGACGAACACAGGTCCTTTGCTAAGGAGAAGTTCGACGAGGACGTAGCCGAGGGCCTCATGCTAAAGATGACTCTAGGCGAGTTTGTCGAGAAGTACGGCGACCACCGAGCTATAGCTGCTCTAGCCGTCATCGTTGAGGACGAGGCGGCTAACAAGAAGCGCATCATCCATGATGCTACTCATGGTGTGAGAGTCAACCACCGCATTAAATGTCGTGATAAGCTACGTGCTCCAGGAGCCCGGGAGAAGAAGCAGTTGCTCCGGGAGATGCTAGCGGAGAAGAAGGTGGCCTTTTCGGTTGTTGGCGACATCGCTAAAGCCCACCGCCGCTACAAGCACCAGAGCAAGGAGCACGGCTATCTGGCATGCCAGATAAGCCTAGAGGAAGAGGTCCCGGGGGGACCCCGCTACACAGACGGTCTACGTCAATCTGGTAGGCACCTTTGGCCTCTCCTGCGCGAGCTATTGATGGTCGAGGATCGCCGCCTGCGGTCTGAGACTCGTCCACCACCTAGTGGGACCAGAGTATCCGATAGACATGTTGCTATATGCGGACGACCTGGAGTCGCTAGGCTGTGGCCCAAAGGGGAGACAGGGGATCCCGCTCAGCTACCTTTACTTCGCTAGTCTGGGCTTCCCCTTCAAGTGGGCCAAGTCGAGAGGGGGCTTCCGGGTGGAGTGGCTAGGCATGGAGACCGAGTACGCTAGCCACCGCCTGGGGCTTTCGGCAAAAAGAGCAGGCTGGCTGGTCTCCTGGCTACGGAACACCGTTACAGCTGGCTACATCACGGCCAAAGAAATGGCGCAGGGCCTAGGCAGGCTGGGATTTGCGGCGATGTCCCTAGATTGGGAGAAGCCTTTTCTCGGACCGCTATATGCCTGGTCCTCGGCGGTGCAAGGTTGCCAAGGTCCGCTAAAGTTGCCCACCATGATAAGAGTGCTCTGTAGTTGGATCGCAGACCGCCTGGAGAAGGGTGACCGGCTACAGCAGCCGACCCCGTTAGAAGTGACGGAGGCGCCGCTCAGCTTCTTCACCGACGCTAAGGCCGAGGCGGGCCGGGCCTGGATCGGGGGTTTCTTGGAGCTAGTTCCCGGCTGCCAGGGCCCTTGGTTCTCGCTAGAAGTGGAGGCTGATTGGGCACCTTGGGCTTTCGCTAAGGGTGACCCCAACAAGGTCATTGCGGCTCTAGAGCTACTGGCAACCCTTGTGGCAGTTCGGCTCTGGATCCCAGAGGGCAGGGCTAGGACTTTGTCCCGTGTGGCTCTAAGAGGCTATACGGACAACCAGTCCAACGAAGCTCTGCTAAAGAAGCTTATGACCACAAAGTTTCCCTCGGGGCTAGTCCTTATGGAGCTAGCGGAAGAGCTGGAAGCTAGAAACTGCGAACTCCAGCTACAGTGGGTCCGCCGTGACCTGAACCAGCTAGCAGACGACCTGACGAACGAGAAGTTTGATCACTTCTCCCCAGAGTTCCGGGTCCCGCTAGTTGGCAGCGAACTTCGGTGGCGCGTCTTGGGCAAGCTGCTAGAACACTCTGCAAGCTTTTTCGGAGAAGTCAAGAAGAGGAAAGCAGCTAGGTCGGTGAAACCGATGCGTTTCAGAAAGAAGCCCAAGAAGTTAGAACCCTGGTAGCCCGAGTGGCGTTGCTAGGAGTTTTGCTAGCTCGAAGCTAGGCATCTCCGGGCTACAGGGATCTGCCGCCACTGATAAAACGAAGCTTTTCAGTCCGCCCACTCTTTGTGCTAGGAGGTGCAGGGGTGGTCGGTGGGATCGACGTAGGTTGCTAGTGCACGCTTCTTGTAACGAGGGACGAGGGACAACTGTGTGTGCTAGCAACCCGAAGTTCCTCCTTCGACATCGAAGGTGTCGACAGCTAAAACATCGAAGGTGTTTTCGCTAAATGTGTTCTATCCGTCGCCGTTACGGCTAGAACCCCTTTGGGGGGTAGAAGTTGCTTAGCCCCTGGTATGCTTAAAACGTCTTTTTAAGAGTGGTAGCATATCGGCTATGATCCACCGGTTTGTCGAGGGGTTGAACACATGATAAATAGGGGTTTCTGGTGGTGTTGAAAGTAGCAGTGGTAGCATATAAAACTATGACCGAGGCGTTTGTCACATAATGAATCGGATAAGGCTGGGCACCTACAGCCTAACTCATGGCCGCAACGACATGGCGATCCTCCCCTTGAACATCCCCACGAACATCCCACTCAACATCCGTCACATCCAGCACTCATGGTAGTCGCTCAGTAGTTGTAGTCCTAGTCTCACTATGGGCATTGTGAGAAGGTCTATGGGGGTATCACCCGACAGCACTGGAGCCATGAGCTAGGCATGAGCACTGTGAAAGGGCTCATGTCTAGAGGGCGCTGAGAAAGGGCTCGTGTCGGTTCTTCGGGGAAGCTGCTAGTTTTGCGCTCCAAGATATGGGCACACATGCCCAATCCCCACTCCTCCACCACCCGTCCCGCACCTGGCTGGCTGCCGGCTGGGCTGCCCTTTGGCACCACGTTGAAACCAGGCCGCAACCAGGTCGGAACCGGTCGGAACCAGGTCCGAACCCGGTCGGAACCAGGTCGGAACCAGGTCGGAACCCGGTCGGAACCAGGTCGGAACCAGGTCGGAACCTGGTCGGAACCAGGTCGGAACCTGGTCGGAACCTCGTCGGAGCCCGGTACGACCCCCCAAAGCTTAACATGTTAAGCATAGTAGGGTGAGCTTGGGGGTGGTACGGGGCTCCGACGAGGTTCCGACCGGGTTCCGACCTGGTTCCGACCTGGTTCCGACCTGGTTCCGACCGGGTTCCGACCTGGTTCCGCTGACCGGGTTCCAACGTGGTGCCGACCTAGATCAAAAGGAGCAGCCAGCCAGCGGGATGGGTGATGCTGGGCAGGTGGGGGCAGGAGGTTGGGCATGTGAGTGAAGGAAACTAGCATTGTCTTGGGTGGATTCAGAAACTCACTTCTTCTGTCCGTTGGCTGTTTCTTTATGTTTTCAATTACCAACTTTTGCCCTTCTCATAAAAGTGTAGAGGGCCATGGTGGTAAAAGAGCTGATGTTGCTTCACTGTTTCTAATTATTTTTCGCATCTTATCTTTTTCCGTCACGTTCGAATCTCTTACTTCTCTTACGGTTTGTTAGCTTTGCACCTGGGAGGCTTTGATGCTTACTGGCCTCCGTGAACAGTTTGCTATCCCCAAATTGCCCGGACCAACTTCGCCCAGAGCCTGCTTAAGTTGTGCATATTCTGAGAACGATTCCGAATCGAGCAGCTGGTCCTAGCAACGTTGCGCGAGCCAAGCTCGTCCAGATTCTGCTTAGATTCGTGCAGATTCTGGAGCGACTTCGCATCGGTATCGAGCTGCAGCTCTAGCAACCGTTTCGGTTTTTATGTCTTATATTGTATTCAATTCTTCAGCCACCTGCAGCAATGCACCAGCCTATACACCCAGGCTAACCCCGAGTTAGGGGGACGTATTAAGCATATCAGGGGTTTTACAAGGTAGAAGTTTTTCAGAGTACCCACCCAACCCTCCCTGGAGTTTTGCTAGCTCGAAGCTAGGCATCTCCGGGCTACAGGGATCTGCCGCCACTGATAAAACGAAGCTTTTCAGTCCGCCCACTCTTTGTGCTAGGAGGTGCAGGGGTGGTCGGTGGGATCGACGTAGGTTGCTAGTGCACGCAGTTGTTTCCGATAGCACGTTTTGCCGAAGCGTACAGACAGGGACAGACACTGCGAGTCTTTGCTGAGTGTGGACTCTTTGTCAGATCCGAAGGCATTTGCATCTACGTACGAGGAGAGCGTCAGGGAAGCGCTCGGGCGATCAGGCGCGTCACCACCCAACTGGAGTGTGTGTTTCTGGCAAAGTAGACCCCTTGTGTCCTTGGAAATAGCCGTGGAGTGTTGATGGTGATGTTACGTGGTTCTCGTGTTGTAGTTTTTCACAGACCCTCGAACATCAGGCATCCAGGGTGAACGCTGCTCCCAGAGCACTCCGCCCGATGTGCTCAAGCCTGTGAGGCATTTTTGGTAGAAGCTGAACCTCGAGTGACCATGTGGAAAGTAGCCGTTGTGGCCAGTTTTGCTCTTGCGGCCTTCGCGGCCGCCAAAGAAGAGGACAAGAAGATCGATGGCCCAGTGATCGGAATCGACTTAGGACCCTGGCTGCATTAGTCACTGAGCCGGGACGAAAACGTCTGACTGGCTGCTGTGTCTTTCGAAAGAGCTTCCTCAAGAGTGTGTGCGTGCGTCCGTGCGACTGGATGTCTCTCAGGCACCACGTATTCGTGCGTGGGCATCTACAAGAATGGACGAGTAGAGATTATTCCTAACGATCAAGGCAATCGTATCACGCCCTCTTATGTGGCCTTTACCGATGACGAGCGTCTGATCGGAGAGGCGGCGAAGAATCAGGCCACCATCAATCCTACGCAGACCCTCTTCGACGTGAAGCGCCTGATTGGCCGGCGCTTCAAGGACTCCACGGTGCAGAAGGACATTAAGCTCCTTCCATACAAGATCGTGGACAAGAGCACCAAGCCCATGATCGCTGTGAAAGTGAAGGGCGAGGAGAAGGTCATGGCTCCAGAGGAGGTGTCCTCCATGGTGCTCACCAAGATGAAGGCATCTTGGCAGAGTTTAGGCGACTAGGAGTGAAAGCGCCTAGGACATAGATGGTGCTTTCTGTCCAACTCGCTGCAGGAGACTGCCGAGAACTACTTGGGCAAGGAGGTCAAGCATGCCGTCGTGACGGTGCCTGCCTATTTCAACGATGCCCAGAGACAGTCCACAAAGGATGCAGGCAATTGTCGGGCTTCCCTTAGGAGGACTTTCAGGTTTTGCATGCTGTTGGTGGTTTTGGGTGATAAGGGTATGGGAAGTGGCCACTGGTGTATGCAGGCACAATTGCTGGCCTCAATGTTCTTCGCATCATCAACGAGCCCACTGCAGCAGCCATCGCATACGGTCTGGACAAGAAGACGGAGAAGAACATCCTTGTGTACGACCTTGGCGGTGGAACCTTTGATGTCTCCCTCCTCACCATTGACAATGGCGTCTTTGAGGTGGTGGCCACCAACGGCGACACCCACTTGGGCGGAGAAGACTTCGACCAGCGTGTGATGCAGCACTTCATGAAGATCTTCGAAAAGAAGCATGGCAAAGACATGTCGAAGGACAAGCGTTCTATCCAGAAGCTGCGCAGGGAGGTGGAGAAGACCAAGCGAGCCCTTAGCTCCACTCACCAGGCACGCCTGGAGATCGAGGCCCTCTACGATGGTGTCGACTTCTCTGAGACGCTGACCCGCGCTCGCTTTGAGGAGGGGCCGCAAACAGCTTTGAGCCCTGTCGTGTAGCCTGCTGGGTCGTGCCGGCACTTCCCTGGCAGGAGCTGAACGCCGACCTGTTCAAGAACACCCTTGGCCCTGTGAAGCAGGTGTTGGACGACTCGGGCCTGAAGAAGAACCAAGTCGACGAGATCGTGTTGGTGGGCGGTTCTACCCGAATTCCCAAGGTGCAGCAGCTGATCAAGGATGGCCCGTGCATGTTGCACGTATAGTTGTTCATGCGTATCCCGAGCGTGTTCGAGCACTAGTGTGGTGTCAGGACTTCTTCAATGGCAAGGAGCCCAACCGCGGCATTAACCCCGACGAGGCCGTGGCGTACGGCGCTGCCGTGCAGGCTGGTATTCTGAGCGGCGAGGGTGGCCAGGACTTGCTGCTTTTGGATGCTTGGCTCGGAGTTTTTTGGGACTGGTGAGGCCTGGGGCCTAGGGCTTTCAGGTGGCGGTGCAGTTGTTGTGATGTCCTCCCGTTTGACTTGTATGCAGCAGAGCATTCTGCAGCAAGGACGTGACTCCATTGACCCTGGGTATCGAGACCGTGGGCGGTGTCATGACCAAACTGATCTCTCGCAACACAGTGATCCCGACAAAGAAGAGTCAGATCTTCTCCACTTACCAGGACAACCAGCCTGCGGTGAACATCCAGGTCTTCGAGGGCGAGCGACCCATGACCAAGGACAACCACCTGCTGGGAAAGTTCGAGCTCGGTGGAATCCCTCCTGCTCCTCGTGGACAGCCCCAAATCGAGGCTTCGCCGCTCTCGCTTCTGACCCATTTCCCCTGCCAGACTAACCTATCGCTTAAGACATCTTGAGACTTAAGCCAAGCGATGCCTGATGTGCGATGCATGCCCCTGCAGGTGACTTTCGAGATCGACTCGAACGGCATCCTCAATGTGGGCGCAGAGGACAAGGGCACCGGCAAGAGCGAGAAGATTACCATCACAAACGACAAGGGCAGGCTGACCGAAGAGCAGATCGAGAAGATGATTCGCGAAGCCGAGGAGTTCGCGGATGAGGACAAGAAGGTCAAGGAGCGCGTGGACGCCAAGAACGCTTTCGACGGCTACATCCACTCTATGCGATCTGCCACAGAGGGCTCTGGAGACAACAAGGGCCTCAGTGAGAAGATGGACTCCGATGAGAAGGAGAAGATCCTGGATGCCCTGAAGGACGGCCAGTCTTGGCTGGACTCCAACCCTGAGGCAGATGCCGAGGAGATCAAGGAGAAGCACAAGGAGGTCGAGGGCATTTGCGCGCCCATCGTCTCCAAGTACTACGGCGGCGGTGGTGCCGGCGGTGCTGGCGGCGCAGATGACGACGAGGAGGAGGCACACGACGAGCTGTAAGGCTCTCTTACCTGTGCATGCTAGCTGTTAGACGAAGCGCTGTTTCACCTGCTGTCGAAGGACAGTGTGCTATCGATAATGGTCTCTCGTAAGGTTCTCAGAAAAACCGGCCTTGGCGCCAACAAGACCAGGCATTGCCTTGCGGCAGCCGATAAGAAAAGGTCTGCATGAGCTGGAAAGCCCAGCAGCCAGCGGCAGCGGCGTTGGCAGGCAGTTTCAAAACATGATCCAGTTTGCTGCCGCAACTCGAATATATTTCTGATGATGTATCTTCTCAACAAGGGCAAATCAGCTGCCCAATTTTGTGGGCTGGAGTGATTTTGTTAGCCATGTGGAAAGCCGTAGCTTTGATCACCCTCGCTGCCTTCGCGGCCGCCAAAGAAGAGGACAAGAAGATCGATGGCCCAGTGATCGGAATCGACTTAGGACCCTGGCTGCATTAGTCACTGAGCCGGGACGAAAACGTCTGACTGGCTGCTGTGTCTTTCGAAAGAGCTTCCTCAAGAGTGTGTGCGTGCGTCCGTGCGACTGGATGTCTCTCAGGCACCACGTATTCGTGCGTGGGCATCTACAAGAATGGACGAGTAGAGATTATTCCTAACGATCAAGGCAATCGTATCACGCCCTCTTATGTGGCCTTTACCGATGACGAGCGTCTGATCGGAGAGGCGGCGAAGAATCAGGCCACCATCAATCCTACGCAGACCCTGTTCGACGTGAAGCGCCTGATTGGCCGGCGCTTCAAGGACTCCACGGTGCAGAAGGACATTAAGCTCCTTCCGTACAAGATCGTGGACAAGAGCACCAAGCCCATGATCGCTGTGAAAGTGAAGGGCGAGGAGAAGGTCATGGCTCCAGAGGAGGTGTCCTCCATGGTGCTCACCAAGATGAAGGCATCTTGGCAGAGTTTAGGCGACTAGGAGTGAAAGCGCCTAGGACATAGATGGTGCTTTCTGTCCAACTCGCTGCAGGAGACTGCCGAGAACTACTTGGGCAAGGAGGTCAAGCATGCCGTCGTGACGGTGCCTGCCTATTTCAACGATGCCCAGAGACAGTCCACAAAGGATGCAGGCAATTGTCGGGCTTCCCTTAGGAGGACTTTCAGGTTTTGCATGCTGTTGGTGGTTTTGGGTGATAAGGGTATGGGAAGTGGCCACTGGTGTATGCAGGCACAATTGCTGGCCTCAATGTTCTTCGCATCATCAACGAGCCCACTGCAGCAGCCATCGCATACGGTCTGGACAAGAAGACGGAGAAGAACATCCTTGTGTACGACCTTGGCGGTGGAACCTTTGATGTCTCCCTCCTCACCATTGACAATGGCGTCTTTGAGGTGGTGGCCACCAACGGCGACACCCACTTGGGCGGAGAAGACTTCGACCAGCGTGTGATGCAGCACTTCATGAAGATCTTCGAAAAGAAGCATGGCAAAGACATGTCGAAGGACAAGCGTTCTATCCAGAAGCTGCGCAGGGAGGTGGAGAAGACCAAGCGAGCCCTTAGCTCCACTCACCAGGCACGCCTGGAGATCGAGGCCCTCTACGATGGTGTCGACTTCTCTGAGACGCTGACCCGCGCTCGCTTTGAGGAGGGGCCGCAAACAGCTTTGAGCCCTGTCGTGTAGCCTGCTGGGTCGTGCCGGCACTTCCCTGGCAGGAGCTGAACGCCGACCTGTTCAAGAACACCCTTGGCCCTGTGAAGCAGGTGTTGGACGACTCGGGCCTGAAGAAGAACCAAGTCGACGAGATCGTGTTGGTGGGCGGTTCTACCCGAATTCCCAAGGTGCAGCAGCTGATCAAGGATGGCCCGTGCATGTTGCACGTATAGTTGTTCATGCGTATCCCGAGCGTGTTCGAGCACTAGTGTGGTGTCAGGACTTCTTCAATGGCAAGGAGCCCAACCGCGGCATTAACCCCGACGAGGCCGTGGCGTACGGCGCTGCCGTGCAGGCTGGTATTCTGAGCGGCGAGGGTGGCCAGGACTTGCTGCTTTTGGATGCTTGGCTCGGAGTTTTTTGGGACTGGTGAGGCCTGGGGCCTAGGGCTTTCAGGTGGCGGTGCAGTTGTTGTGATGTCCTCCCGTTTGACTTGTATGCAGCAGAGCATTCTGCAGCAAGGACGTGACTCCATTGACCCTGGGTATCGAGACCGTGGGCGGTGTCATGACCAAACTGATCTCTCGCAACACAGTGATCCCGACAAAGAAGAGTCAGATCTTCTCCACTTACCAGGACAACCAGCCTGCGGTGAACATCCAGGTCTTCGAGGGCGAGCGACCCATGACCAAGGACAACCACCTGCTGGGAAAGTTCGAGCTCGGTGGAATCCCTCCTGCTCCTCGTGGACAGCCCCAAATCGAGGCTTCGCCGCTCTCGCTTCTGACCCATTTCCCCTGCCAGACTAACCTATCGCTTAAGACATCTTGAGACTTAAGCCAAGCGATGCCTGATGTGCGATGCATGCCCCTGCAGGTGACTTTCGAGATCGACTCGAACGGCATCCTCAATGTGGGCGCAGAGGACAAGGGCACCGGCAAGAGCGAGAAGATTACCATCACAAACGACAAGGGCAGGCTGACCGAAGAGCAGATCGAGAAGATGATTCGCGAAGCCGAGGAGTTCGCGGATGAGGACAAGAAGGTCAAGGAGCGCGTGGACGCCAAGAACGCTTTCGACGGCTACATCCACTCTATGCGATCTGCCACAGAGGGCTCTGGAGACAACAAGGGCCTCAGTGAGAAGATGGACTCCGATGAGAAGGAGAAGATCCTGGATGCCCTGAAGGACGGCCAGTCTTGGCTGGACTCCAACCCTGAGGCAGATGCCGAGGAGATCAAGGAGAAGCACAAGGAGGTCGAGGGCATTTGCGCGCCCATCGTCTCCAAGTACTACGGCGGCGGTGGTGCCGGCGGTGCTGGCGGCGCAGATGACGACGAGGAGGAGGCACACGACGAGCTCTAATTCACCACTGCCGTCTCGACATGAGACTTGTATATAGATAGTTCGATAGCGCTTTTAGTGTTAGCCGCCATCTCCGAATAAACTGGCTTTGCAGCCAAAAAACGGTTGGCAAAGGCCGAAGGTCTTCTGCCTGACGCCCGAGTGTAAAAGGTGATGCTGTCGCATAGAGTGGTTCAACCAAGCCACAGACTCCTGAGAGCACACTGCTTTAAGGCAAGCTGGATGCTACGTCCTGAGGCGGTATCGTTGCAACCACATCCTCGCTGGCACTGGCCAAGCAGCAGCCGAAAGCCCTGTACCCCAAGTCGTAGATACCTTTTGATTGGCCGGATTCATGTGGAAAGCCGTAGCTTTGATCACCCTCGCGGCCTTCGCGGCCGCCAAAGAAGAGGATAAGAAGATCGATGGCCCAGTGATCGGAATCGACTTAGGACCCTGGCTGCATTTGACACTGAGCCGGGACGAAAACCTCTGACTGGCTGCTGTGTCTTTCGAAAGAGCTTCCTCAAGAGTGTGTGCGTGCGTCCGTGCGACTGGATGTCTCTCAGGCACCACGTATTCGTGCGTGGGCATCTACAAGAATGGACGAGTAGAGATTATTCCTAACGATCAAGGCAATCGTATCACGCCCTCTTATGTGGCCTTTACCGATGACGAGCGTCTGATCGGAGAGGCGGCGAAGAATCAGGCCACCATCAATCCTACGCAGACCCTCTTCGACGTGAAGCGCCTGATTGGCCGGCGCTTCAAGGACTCCACGGTGCAGAAGGACATTAAGCTCCTTCCATACAAGATCGTGGACAAGAGCACCAAGCCCATGATCGCTGTGAAAGTGAAGGGCGAGGAGAAGGTCATGGCTCCAGAGGAGGTGTCCTCCATGGTGCTCACCAAGATGAAGGCATCTTGGCAGAGTTTAGGCGACTAGGAGTGAAAGCGCCTAGGACATAGATGGTGCTTTCTGTCCAACTCGCTGCAGGAGACTGCCGAGAACTACTTGGGCAAGGAGGTCAAGCATGCCGTCGTGACGGTGCCTGCCTATTTCAACGATGCCCAGAGACAGTCCACAAAGGATGCAGGCAATTGTCGGGCTTCCCTTAGGAGGACTTTCAGGTTTTGCATGCTGTTGGTGGTTTTGGGTGATAAGGGTATGGGAAGTGGCCACTGGTGTATGCAGGCACAATTGCTGGCCTCAATGTTCTTCGCATCATCAACGAGCCCACTGCAGCAGCCATCGCATACGGTCTGGACAAGAAGACGGAGAAGAACATCCTTGTGTACGACCTTGGCGGTGGAACCTTTGATGTCTCCCTCCTCACCATTGACAACGGCGTCTTTGAGGTGGTGGCCACCAACGGCGACACCCACTTGGGCGGAGAAGACTTCGACCAGCGTGTGATGCAGCACTTCATGAAGATCTTCGAAAAGAAGCATGGCAAGGACATGTCGAAGGACAAGCGTTCTATCCAGAAGCTGCGCAGGGAGGTGGAGAAGACCAAGCGAGCCCTTAGCTCCACTCACCAGGCACGCCTGGAGATCGAGGCCCTCTACGATGGTGTCGACTTCTCTGAGACGCTGACCCGCGCTCGCTTTGAGGAGGGGCCGCAAACAGCTTTGAGCCCTGTCGTGTAGCCTGCTGGGTCGTGCCGGCACTTCCCTGGCAGGAGCTGAACGCCGACCTGTTCAAGAACACCCTTGGCCCTGTGAAGCAGGTGTTGGACGACTCGGGCCTGAAGAAGAACCAAGTCGACGAGATCGTGTTGGTGGGCGGTTCTACCCGAATTCCCAAGGTGCAGCAGCTGATCAAGGATGGCCCGTGCATGTTGCACGTATAGTTGTTCATGCGTATCCCGAGCGTGTTCGAGCACTAGTGTGGTGTCAGGACTTCTTCAATGGCAAGGAGCCCAACCGCGGCATTAACCCCGACGAGGCCGTGGCGTACGGCGCTGCCGTGCAGGCTGGTATTCTGAGCGGTGAGGGTGGCCAGGACTTGCTGCTTTTGGATGCTTGGCTCGGAGTTTTTTGGGACTGGTGAGGCCTGGGGCCTAGGGCTTTCAGGTGGCGGTGCAGTTGTTGTGATGTCCTCCCGTTTGACTTGTATGCAGCAGAGCATTCTGCAGCAAGGACGTGACTCCATTGACCCTGGGTATCGAGACCGTGGGCGGTGTCATGACCAAACTGATCTCTCGCAACACAGTGATCCCGACAAAGAAGAGTCAGATCTTCTCCACTTACCAGGACAACCAGCCTGCGGTGAACATCCAGGTCTTCGAGGGCGAGCGACCCATGACCAAGGACAACCACCTGCTGGGAAAGTTCGAGCTCGGTGGAATCCCTCCTGCTCCTCGTGGACAGCCCCAAATCGAGGCTTCGCCGCTCTCGCTTCTGACCCATTTCCCCTGCCAGACTAACCTATCGCTTAAGACATCTTGAGACTTAAGCCAAGCGATGCCTGATGTGCGATGCATGCCCCTGCAGGTGACTTTCGAGATCGACTCGAACGGCATCCTCAATGTGGGCGCAGAGGACAAGGGCACCGGCAAGAGCGAGAAGATTACCATCACAAACGACAAGGGCAGGCTGACCGAAGAGCAGATCGAGAAGATGATTCGCGAAGCCGAGGAGTTCGCGGATGAGGACAAGAAGGTCAAGGAGCGCGTGGACGCCAAGAACGCTTTCGACGGCTACATACACTCTATGCGATCTGCCACAGAGGGCTCTGGAGACAACAAGGGCCTCAGTGAGAAGATGGACTCCGATGAGAAGGAGAAGATCCTGGATGCCCTGAAGGACGGCCAGTCTTGGCTGGACTCCAACCCTGAGGCAGATGCCGAGGAGATCAAGGAGAAGCACAAGGAGGTCGAGGGCATTTGCGCGCCCATCGTCTCCAAGTACTACGGCGGCGGTGGTGCCGGCGGTGCTGGCGGCGCAGATGACGACGAGGAGGAGGCACACGACGAGCTGTAAATGGGCCCGCCTCGTGAAGTTTTGCTTGCAGAATTCGTTTATATTTGTACAGGCTTCGAAGCCAAAGACATCAGGGAGGCCTAAGGCCTGCCATCACCTCTGTTCCGTACCTCGGCGCAGAAATCAAATCGTGACGGATATTCTGAGTGTCTCTCTGGTGCACATGTGCCTCAGTAGTCTAGTAATCTAGTGTACTTGATCTGGGGCGCGCTGTGGTGCATGCCGTATGCTGTCTGTTGCCGTGCCTAGTCTTTGCAGAGATTCGGGAGCAGCCTCCGTGCATTTTGTGTTAAGAGCCCTCCGTGGTTCCCTGGTTCTCGTGCATAGGTGTGATGTCGGAGGAAGCACAAGAGGTCCGCCCCGACTCCAAGTGCGAGAGTCGTCCCCTGTTCTTCAAAGACCACGGACGCCGTAAGCGCTGTCGCAGGCGTTGTCCCAACTGGGAGACCGCCTAGGCTCCGCACCGTTCCCCTTGCTTGCAGTCGACGGCTTTTCTGTCGGCAGGTCTCGAGACCAGCGACACGGAAAAGATTTTCCACGGTGTCGTTGAGGACAGCCGCTTCACATCATGACTCACATCGCTTCACCGCTTCCCTTCCTTATCTTTAAAGTTTGCTTAGCAAAAAATTGGCTGCTTTGCGTGGGCTTGCTGTTGTGAGGAGCGGCTCAGGGAAATGATGATTCCCGTCCGAGACGCCTGGGAAGAGGCTACTTACACGAAAGAGGCCGCAAGTGGCACGTGGCCATCAGCCTCTACTCGTAAACTCCAGCTGTCTCCAGGCACTGCTGCAGCTTAACAAGGAACGTGGCAAGGCGCGGTCTCGAGCTGCCAAGCCATGGATAGGTCCGCCAGGTCCTCAGGTTCCGATTCTTTTGATACAGGATCTCGGGGATGATCCGACAGCCGATGGCACCGGAGCCGAGCTTGGAATTAAGGACACAACAACCCCCAGTAGTAGGACGGACCAATCTCTTCCCGGACCGGCAGGACAGTCCTCCGTTGGAAGGCGTGCGTGGCTTCAAGCTCATGGAGGACCCGACTGAATGCAGCAGACTAGCTGCACCAGTCTAGGACGATGGGTTGATGCTGGAAGCCAGTGGCTGTGCTGTGCTGTGCGGTGCTGTGCTGTGCTTGTCGCCTTGCAGGAACTCACGAAGGTGGCGGACTTCTACACGAACAACAAGGTAGTGTGGCGCTGCTTTGTTTCGATCGTGGTGTGACAGCTGGTCACGCACCTTGTGGCTATCCTGGAAAATGAGTGCTGGGTTTCAGCAGGTCCTGAAGGACGATGCCGTGGACAGCTCCTCAGATGACGAGGATGCGTGGGCAGCTGCGTGCGCCATAGTGATAGTGATGCTTGACTTCTGCCGGGTTCAGCTGTTGCAGCCCCACGGGTGTCTGTTGTGGGACGTGACCCTGTCAGGTATCCTGTTCAAGTCGGCAAGTGGATAGAGGACAAGAACAAGGAGGAGCATGTTGAAGTGTTGAAGCGCATTGGAACACAGACCTGCTGATTCTTGCTAATCACTAATGAATCGGGGTGAGTGTCTGCAAAAAAAACGAAACATTTCTATGCTTTCCTCGCTCGAAGCCACACCCAAGAAAATGGAGATAATAATTGAATAAATTGAAGACGACATTCTAGCATCTTCCGTAACACCCCCGCAACCCAGCAAGAGACGTCCAGTCAGCCGTCGCCGTACGCAGGAGATGTACGGCATCTTCGTGTGGAATGCGATAACCTGCCAGGACGTCTGCTTCCCTCGCAGTTTCATGTTCTGCTGAAAATCACCCGGGTGACGAGAGTTTACACAACCAACCTCAAGCACAGTAGCCAAGTCGCCCGGTCAGTGGCTCGGCGACAGAAAGGCACACACTCCCTGTGGGCTGGAGAAGACATGCGATCATTCAAGAGACCTCCTTGATGGACTGCGAAGTTCTTTGAAAATTGGCAACACTGCAATGACTAGAAGCGGCACCAGGAAGGGCACAGCGTCTCTCCGATAGACGGGGATCAATGCAGTCAGCGACTGTGAAAAGACATCACCAGCATCCACACGAGGCTGAACAAGCATGTGAGTCTTGAGGTACGGGATACAGTCGCGAAGCGGCGCGACAATTCCCAGAGTGCTGGTTAAGGCGGTAGGATTTTTTGTTGTGCGCCGAAAGCCCAAGGCAAAGGTGTTGCTTCGTTGAACGGCGCTGACTTTGGTGGCCATCTCCGGCTCACTTCGCAGGTAGCAGAACCACCCTCCCCATCGCAAAACCGCGGTGAGCGCGGTGAGTGAATCCCGGCGGCGCCTTCTGTCGCCTTCCTTTTCGTGGATCTGCGCACGTGCGAGTCAGCCGAGGAGAAGCATGGCTCCCAAGTTTGACCCGAATGAGGTGAAGGCACATTCCACTGGTTGTCGTGTGTGATTGCGCAGATAGAGACATCTCTGCTGTGGAGGTCGTCTTTCTGCGGCAGTATGGTGGTGAGCAGGCCGCTGACTCTTTCCCAACATCCCACTTGCATGAAGTCAGGGGGCGAAACAAGCAGAATGAGCATCGAAGCCTTGCGAAAGCTGGGCAGCCACCAACAGAAACTAAAACACTCCACGGCGACTGCCTTCACATGATTCTGCAGAGTTGGCACATAATACTGTACTGATTAGGAGGACGCCTCAAAAGAAGCGGCTTATCGCAAACGGATGTGGGGGCAGGCACCATCTTCAGTGCTGGCACCTAAAGTGGGTCCTCTTGGCATGTCTCCCAAGAAGGTGGGCTTGGACATGGGGGCATGTGACCGTCCGATTTGATGGGACGTGTTTTGCTTGGAAGGTAGGTGATGATATCGTGAAGGGCACCAGCCAGTGGAAGGCTTTCCGCTTTCGTTTCGGGTCTTGCTTGGCAGTCATTGGGCCGCACTGAACCTCAGGGCATCCGGGTGACAGTGAAGCTGACAATCCAGAACCGGGCAGCCAAAGTCGACGTGGAGCCGAATGCCACCAGCCTTGTGATCAAGGCAGTGAGTCCTCGTGCCTTGAGGGGTGGAAGGGCTCGGATGCTGTGCTGGAAGGCTTTGAAGGAGCCACTCCGTGATCGTAAGAAGACCAAGAACATCAAACACAGCACGCGGCCACAGATTTTCGTAGCGACGGTACGACCGCCTTCTTTCCCGTTCCCGCCAAGGCGGAAACCTGACCAAGGCCGCCCCTGCACACCTTCCTTGGTCCTTGGTGTGTATGCGTAAGCTTTGACAGCTTTGACCTGCCCAGAACGTGTTCCTGGACATTTGCCGACAGATGCGAAAGAAGAGCTTGGCCAAGGATTGTTTTGAAGAGTCATAGTGTCTTCAACTGGTGGGTCAAACGGCCGAGCAGGAAATTATGTGATATGATACTGTATGGTTGCACGTATGGTTCTCCGTTTATGTTCTGTGGCCAGGAGTTCAAGGGCACCGCCAAGGAAATCCTTGGCACCTGCTTCGCTGTGGGTTGCACCGTCGACGGCCAGAAGCCCATTGTTGGGGCCTCAGAAACTGCAAGGACTAGGAACTAGGATCTCACAGGAGGACTCGACCATTCGGGATAGTTGCAGGCACTGCAGGAGGCGATCGACAACGAAGAGCCTGCGACCGAGTTTGTAATGCAAGCCTTCGGCATGATTCGTCTCATTCTGCTCAAGAGGTGGGAGCTGCCTACGGAGTGAGCCTGGCAAACTCATTGCTGCGTGGGAGGGATCAAAAAGCTCTTTGGATTTGCCAGTCGACCAAACGCATCTCCAACAGCATTGACTTGGGTGTAAGCGAAGGTTGAGTTTTGGGGCAAGGTGGCAAGGGAAGGGCTGCTGGCCTTGCTGATCTGTGTCAACTTTCTGCTTTCCTTCCTGCCGGTCGAAACAGGACACCGCCGCACGGGACAAGTGGACTGCAGCGAAGACGGTGATTGGTGGTATCCTGGGGCTCAGCACGCACCCCAAAACTTTCCGCCGCACATCCCTTCAATCCGGAGCAGCCATCGTCAGGCCCGAAGGTGCAGCAGAAGGCCTTGATCTCTCTGAGAGTTCACCATGGGCTGTGTCGCAAACTTCTGACGTGGAATGCGAACCATTGCAGGTCCTGGTTCGAATGGTGTCAAGATGGTGCCCCTCGGCCTCGTGAGATGTGAGAAGATGTGAGATGGCCCCCCCCGGCGCTGCCAAAGCCGGGGGCACCTTGCAGGCAACATGTTCATCAAGAGCAAGGTGCAGGAGCGAGTCGTGACTGTGACCGGCTGAGCCAGTCCGCAAAATGAGCACAGTGCGCGCCTGTTGAGGAGCAGGGTGAGCTGAAAAAAGACGACGTTTCCATGCTCACGGATTGGGTCACTGACTCAGCTATCTTGACTGGACGACACTTCACATGAGGCATAGCTGCGCCCTGGCCCCAAGTTCGATGACGAAAGTGCATGTGCCTTCGCTTGTGTCGAGGCACCCATGTTCTTCGGAATAGAGAAGGACGTGACCATGGACATGGTGCAGGCCTTCGGCTGTGCCACGCAAGAGACGTCCTTAGCAATGAGGCAGCAACATTGTCAATGCCTTTGTTGGAGTCGAACGAGCTTCCTGTATTCATCTCGGCTCAAGGAGGAAGGGGGCGTCCCACAGCAAAGAACATTTACTCGACATTTTGTGGAAGGCAGTAGCTGCTCGGAGCGTTTGCAGGGGTGCCTGTTGGACAGCAACCGTGAGAGCCCTGGCATTTTGGGCATGTCCAGTCGTGAAAACGTTTGCTCGCCCTGGTGTGTGGTGCACGAGTCTTGAACGCGACGAGAGTGCAGGACGTGGAAGTCTAATTGGAGACATGCCAGTCGAGCTGCCTGCATTCTTCTTGTTCTGAAACAATATCTCGTTTGAGGCCTGCAGGGATGGCTGAGATTCAGGGCTCCGTCGCCCTCGGCTCAGTCTCCATCTTTGGCAAGGATCCGTTTCAAGAAGGGGGCAAGATGGAGGGTCCAGTCAACAAGAGCGCCGCCCGAGAGGGTGATTTCAGGGGATGCAGCTTGTACCATTCCCCGCAGCAGGAAGGCGCAAGTTCAGCATTGGATCATGCTGCAGCTAAATTAGCTAAATTGTGTGCCGAGGGCTTCATGGCTCCTGGCCTGCAGACTGGTCTGGCTCTCGGGGCACTGTCTATTGAGGGTTGCAACAGATCGTGCATGGCTCTGAGGCACGTTCGCATTCGTCGTGCTGGGCGTTTGTGCCAGCTGTGCCGATCGGTCTCATTAGAGGTATGCAGCTAACCTCATGCGCCTTGCTCTCTCGTTGCCAAAGGTTGCTTCCATGTTCTTCACTGTCGAGACTCCGAACATAACGCATCTTGTCACACAGAGAGAGCAGCGGCATGGTCGGTTCTGATGAGCTTTACGACACTCCAAGGAGGAAAGAAAGCAGAAGCCTTGGGCTTGTAGTGGCCCGGCGCTAAGCTCAAGACAGCGGTTTCACTCAGCACTTGCGTCTATGGCAGGTTTGGATCTCGACATTTTGCATGTGGCTCATGTGGCCTGCTCGGTCATCTCGGTCCAGGGGCTCAGTCTGTTTCTGCCATGCTTTGGTGTGGTAAGGTGGGCCTGTGTGTACATGCACCAAATGGTTCCGCTGATGGAGCCGGTCCATATAGTGAAGTAAGCAATGGCCGACTCGCATCGTGTTTGACAAGCAGAGCCCTGTGAGGGCCAGAAGGTTTGTTCAGGCGAGTGGTCAGAGACAGCTTGTACAGTCGAGTCAACTGACCTCGCTGCACTGTTTCACTCCGGGCTGCTTGCCATGCAGCGATAACGCAATAAGCATCCCTCATGCTTGAGACGGCGGCGTCTCGTATCATCCGTTGGAAAAGGTCACAGAGGCTCTGCAGCTGTAATTGCAAGCGCTGTGAGTGGAAAGCACCCGGCAGTGAGTTGCCGGGCCGGGTGTTTGGCAGGCTGCCAACAAGAGCCTGCTTCAGAACAAGGCTGACAGTGGTTCAGCTTTTTTCTTTGAGAATGACTGCTGAGTTCTTGTGTCAGAAGTTCATCATTTTGTCGGCCGCCAGACTCGATCCTGCTGCACCTCCTACCCTGCAGGTGCTGAAGATTCTGAACAAGCCTTCGGTGACACCGGAGGATCTGAGTAAGCTTCGAGCCGAAGCCAGAAGCTCACTCGGATGACATCCGCTTGATTTGACTGCCTCGTGAGGGTTTCCAGGTAGAGGCGCGATGTGGGCATGTACAGTGCGCAGTAGCTCTAAAAGCTCCAGGTCTCAATCCCCGAGACCCAGAGGCTTGAAAATTACAGCAGGTGCTCCAAACGATGATTCAATGCTGAGTGTGCCATTGAGCCTTCACTGCTGTGAAGCCCGGTGTAGCAGAACAGGAAAATGGGTTACTACGGAGATGTCGAGGGGGTCGAACTTGCTACACGAGCCGGTAAGGTGGACGAATGGGATCTGGAAGTGGCCAAAGACTTGGAGCTTTCCAGACCTCAGCTTCGGTGCAGCCCTAAGGCTTCGACCGAAACGTATTGAGGCTCGCAGCGTTGCTACTTGCAGCATTCCTTTGATCAGGTCACTGTTCAGAGTAGAGGTCGCATCGGTGGTCGAGGACAGAGTCAGTGCGAATCGTTTCTTCCCTTCCAGTCGGTAATTGCATGTAGCAGAATGTAGCATGCTCCATGTCAACCAGCTACATGACCCTGCGTTCAAATAGACCCATAGGATCCTGATCTCAGCGACGAGCAGAAGGCAAGGCAAGACGGTCATGGGAGAGTTGAGGTCATCTTCGGCTGAGACAGATCCGAGTAAGTAGCGAGGTGGATGGCATTGAAGCCTCCAGAGAGGCATTTGGCCTCGCGGAGAAGGAGGCATTTGATTTGAAGCTGAGTGAGCAGCTGTCCTGATATGTGCTTGATTGGAAGGCCATGTCGGAGATGCAAGATTTGATCAAGAGCCGATGTCGATCCTGCCTGGCAGCGTGCCTAGTGAAGCCTTCTTCAACGGCATCGGAACGACGTGAGAATTGCCTGCAGCTGTGCAGGTCAACGCTTCGGGAGACTTGTTGCAGGAGCTGCAGACAGCTGTTTCGGCGCAATTGATGGCCCATTGATGGCGCGCTTCTGGCAGGAGAACGAGGCTGCTGCAGTTGATCAGATGCAAAGGTGGGGCGATCAGAATGCTCTAGCTGGCTGACCGGTTTACTTGAGCTTGCGTCGAGAGATGGCTTGAGGAAAAGTCGTACTTCGATTGTAGACTAGCACATGTGCAGATGCTCCATGCTTGGATCCTAAATCGTCTGCACGAAGTGAACCAAGCAGGAGCATCTGCACAGTTTCTTCAAGTTTCCAGCTCTAAATACTGCCGCTCACGCAATCATGACAGCCAGTTTCTGGAAGTTCGGATGAGATTCAGCATAGTCAGAACGCTTTGACTAGGTCCCAGCAAGTTTAGGAGAGCTGAGAGCGCGCGTCACAGCTGCCCAAGACTTGAAGCGGGGCAAGAGCCTTGACGGCACAAACTGTTAAGCTTCGGACCGCCGTTCGGTCTGGGCAGCTGTGCATCCTTGGTCGCGCTTTCATGTGACACTTTGCTTTGCCAACATGACAAGACGATGCAACCGTTGCAGATGCTGGCGACTGCAATGTGTGCCCTGACTCACTAACCCCCTGGCCAGGTTGGAGTTGTTAGCGGCTTTTGGCCTGTCAACTGGTGTCGAGTTGTGGTCTCAGTTGGCCCACTTGAGCAATGTTATGCTGTCATCCCGTACATGCAGGATCTGCAGAGTCCTCTGCTGCCTCTTTCTTGTCCGTGTCTGAAGGTTTCAGGATGATTGGGAAGTGGCGCCTGCCATGAGGACCCACCCCGCAGAAGAACGCCTACAGATGCGTTTCTGTGCGCTCCGCCAGGCAGAAGCTGGTGAAGACGTACGCGGCTGGCTCCAAAGGCCGAGCCCCGGACACCAGGCGCCCTGGGCCTGCCTGCTGCACACAGCGCTGCGCCGCTTTTTTTGTTTTCGCCGCTTTTTTACACCCTGCGCTTTGCTTTGTGAGTGGCTCTGGCGTACGCGTACGCTGCTGCCTAGTGCAGGATGCTGGAGCGCGTGCTCAGCCTGGTCCATGCCTGAACTTCGCTCAGCGCTTCCCCCGTTTTGCTGTGCGGTGGCTCTATCAGATGATCAGCCATTTTCCGTGTGTCTACGTTGCACCAGCAGGGTGGCTTTTCAATGTCAGATGCCATGGTCTTGCAGCAGTAGCAGAGTCACAGCTGGGGGGCAGCTGCTGCTGCGGAATACGTTCTCGCACAAATGGTTTACACCTTGTCACATGTGAGTGGTTCGTGGTCAGCTCATTTTCAACAGACCAGAGCCGGGACAACGTTTTGTGCACACCGGCTGGTGAAAGCACCGGTCCATAGGCGTAGATGCTGACAGATGATGAGCTTTGATGAGCTGGCAAGGCTCCATGCAGCTCTCCAGGTGACATGTCAGCTTGCCGCTTGCCGTTCCTGGCGGCACAGCTTTTTGAAGGCGTGTACACCAAAAGTGTTCTGCTTTTTGTTCTGAGGCGCTTCTAGGTCATGTGCTAAGGTCTTGCATGTGCATGGCAGGAATTGCCGATAGGCTTCATGTGGATAGCTGTCACAAGCTTATCGGCTCGTTGCCTCAGCCTACATACGTGAAACGGGTGGAACGTGGACCCGCGACGCAGCTGCAACATACTGGCAAGACCGGTTCAGCTGTCGATACAGCGGACATGGCAGGTCGCAGCCGCCGTCCATGGCAAGAGGTAAAGAGAGAACAGGTGCCTGTTGCCGAAGCGTGAAACCTGAAACAGGGAGGCATGTTCCGACTCCCGAATTGAAAGTTGTGTTCGTCACCTGGGAGGTGACATCCTTGCCGCCGTGGCATCAGCCACCTCAGTGGTGACCGTACTTATCGGGTCGATCTATCTCTATGTGCCAACCGGCCTGTCTTGCTCGATGACATGCACTTGTAGAATAGAACAGAAAAGCACGTTTGCCTCATGCTTTTGTCAAAAGTTGAAGATGTATCACGCTGCAGTGGCATTTCCCGTCCTTCACGCTGAAATTCGAAGAATGCTACTTCGAGAATCCGGACGAGTGCCCCCATTGCCCCCACTCCAGAAGTCCTCGCTGCATTGTTTGGGCCGGCATGTCAGAGTTCTGACGGAGGAGAGTGGCTAAGCAATGCCAAGACACTGCAAGGTACACGTACTGGGTTGATTGCAACTCCACCTGGTCGAACAATTGGGGCATGGTTCTGGGCCTACCATGACACAATGTCAGAACAGTTTGTGCGGCAATTCCTTGCCCATTGCCTTGCTGCTTCATAAGTGCTTCTGGAGTTCTCTCAGGTTGGAATTCCGGTCTGGGTTCCATTTTTCGTTGCTGCCTCATTCTTTTCGCGTCTCAAACAGTTCGTGTCTTGTGTAGGGATAGTATGTCCATGCGGCAGCAATTAAGGTGGGTGTGGCAGGCACTTTGATGTACTACCCTATGATGATGGAGGCCACGAGTTGCATTCTGAAGTGCATGGTTCTTGTCGTACATGGCTTTGCTTGTCGCTAAAGCCAAATTGCAAGGTGGTCGGATTCCC
>CAJNDT010000514.1:179673-191051 GCA_905221615.1 Symbiodinium sp. CCMP2592 | reverse complement strand
CGCGCAGTGCGTGCGCAGCGTGGGCGAGCACAGGCAACAGTGCGCGCGCAGTGCGTGCGCAGCGTGGGTGAGCACAGGCAACAGCGTTCGCAGTGTGTGCGAGCACAGGAAACAGCGCGCGCGCAGTGCGCGCGCAGTGCGCGCGCAGCGGGTGCGAGCACATGCAACAGTGCGTGCGCAGTGCGCGCGCAGTGCGCGCGCAGCGTGGGCGAGCACAGGGAACAGTGCGCGCGCAGCGTGGGTGAGCACAGGCAACAGCGCGCGCAGTGTGTGCGAGCACAGGCAACAGCGCGCGCGCAGTGTGCGCGCAGTGTGCGCGCAGTGTGCGCGCAGTGCACGCGCAGTGCGCGCGCAGCGTGGGCGAGCACAGTCAACAGCGCGCGCGAGCACATGCACATTGGACAGGGGACAGTGTCGTTACTGCGACTATTACTAGTACTACGACTACTACTACTACCACTTTAAACTGTACTACTACCACTACCATTTTCACTACCACTACCACTACCGCTACAACTACCATGACGACCACAACTACCACTACTACCACTTCTACTACTACTACTACTGCTACTACTCCTGCTGCTGCTGCTACTACTCCTGCTGCTGCTGCTACTACCACTACTACTACTCCTGCTGCTGCTGCTACTACTACTACTACTACTACAACAGAGAACAGTGTCGTGTATATTCCCTCTGGCAACAATATATTCATGACATCGTTGATGAGCTTTCCCTGCCCCACCCCCATTCCAAGTTGCAATCTGTTCCGGCTGCTGCTGCTCCTGCATTTGCTGCTGTTGCTGTCCACTGTTCACTGTTCATGGTCTTCAATGCTCACTTTAAATCCTGCTTTCAAACCCCCTTAATGCTCCCAAAACGAAAAGGTCAGAAGGTTAGATACCAACGAACGGAAGGTCAGTTGCTTTGAACAGGGATTCGTTACCAGTACGGCTATGCTAACCCTACACTTACACCCAACGACCCAAAACCCTTACTCCATAGGAGGGAAAAAACCCTTACACCCCAAAGACCCCACACCCCACAGACCCAAAATCTCAAACCTAAAACCTTCAACCCCAAAGACCTCAAATCGCAAAGCATAACTAACACACTTGGTAGTTCTTTAATTGAATGGTTCACCAAGCCGGAAGACCCAAAAACCCTTGCTAGTCCTCTTAAGAATTTACCGACCCAAGGTCTTCGGTACTGTTATGGGCGATACTTTCCCAAGTCATAATCACAACTCCTACTATAGAAACCCTACACTCTACTATCATGGGTATCCATTGAGGTTTAGGGCTCACGGGTTGTAGGGGTTTGGGGTTTAGAGTGTAGGGGTTAAGTGTTTAGAAGAGAGACCCGGGCCCGGGTCCTTTGCACGTTCCTTGTTTCGGGGTTCGGAGAGTTGAGGCTTTCGGGGGTCTAGGGTTCGGATTTGTCATTTTGGTCGGGTTGTGTAAAGGGTTTTGTCCCGTTTTGATTTTTCCTCTATTCGGGGGTGTGTGTGGCTCAACCTTTGCAGGGTTCTCGCACGACCCTGAAACCTTAGGACCTGAAACACAACCCAAGTCCTCTCCAACTGATCCCTGTTCGAATTATTGAGGCCCCTATATTACAGCAGCATGGAGTCGCAGGGGTTATATTTTACTGTAGTTATAACAAGGAACCCTAAACCGTTAACCCTCAATCCTAAACCCCTTAACCCCTCAACCCTAAACCCTGACCCCTAAATCCCTTAAACGAGCCCTAGCCCTATTCTAATTGTTAAAGCCCCCATAGTAAATCAGTACCCGGAAGCCAGGGTTCCGTGAAGCACGTGGACTTCTACGACCTCGGCCGTACGGCTGTGGCCACGGTGACTGTGGCCGGCCGAGAGCAGTCACCCAGCTGCCGAGAATAAGGTCCTAGGTACTGAGGGTTTAATGGTTCCTTTAAAGGGATCTATATCAGGGTTCTATAAAAGGGGTGAGGGTTTAGGGGTTCGGGGTTTCGAGGGCTTTGGGGGTTCAGGGTTTGGGGTTTAAGGGTTCAGGGTTTAGGGGGTTCAGGGATTTAGGGGTTTTAGGGCTTATGGGTTTATGGGGTTTAGGGCTTATGTGTGGTTTTCACTAGGAGTGCAGGTAGAGTGCAGGCCGTTTACGTGTTTAGGGGTTTATAGGGTTTAAGGTTATCATGTCCGTTAAACCTTAGACCCTAACCCCAAACCCCTATTTAAACTCTAGACCCGAATCCCGAAGCCCTCTAGCCCCAAAGTCCGAACAACATAACGGCACCACAACCTTAAGTAAGCTCTGAGGTCAGCTGCTTCAGGCTTGCTATATGGTCACCCGTAAAGTCTCCCTTGGAGGGCTTTACACGGGTTTGGTTCTGCAAGGAGTTTAGGCCTGCGCGGTTCAGGTTCAGAAGTCAGGGTTTGTTTATAATAAGGCCTTATAGGGGCTTACGACGGTTTTCTGGGGCTTACAGCTTAGTGTGGGGTTTGGCGTCTATGGTCTTTGAGGATCTTTGAGGGGGAGGGAGGAAGTGTCGGGTTTGGGGGTGCGGAGGTCGAGAAGGTGTCGTTTACACTTTGTAGGGCTTAAGGATTTGTTGGGGTCCCTCGTGCAACACAGGCAGGTTTGTTGCAGGCTTGCGGGAGTTATACAACATGGAGACTTGCATATGGAGGCTAGAGCTCTTTGTGGCTGGTGATATTATCTTGCTATCAGGGAACCCTGAAGAATTTGCTTACTGAACATTCTGAGCCCGGGGATGGTATTCCTAATAGTTCCAACCTTCGTATCCTTAAAAGCGGCGGGCGCCAAGGACGACATTTCCAGGACTCCTGGGAGCTTGTGCTATGACAGTTTAGGGGTTTCATTAGGGTTTATGGGTTTAGGCTTTAGGGTTTAGGCATGCCACCAGCGAAGCTGCCAAGGCCTCCACGCACTGGTGTCCGGGGGACGAAGACCCCAGAAGAAAAGACACTTCGCTTTGGCTTTGGCCGATGTCGGTGAGCTGCTTAGAGATCTGCCTCGTGCCACCGGAGAGGTCGCCCAAAAGAATTGTTGCACCGGGTCCTCATGATGCACCCCGGAAACCACAAACCCCAACCTCTTAATCGTACACCTCAAACCCGAAATCCTTAATGCTGAACTCCAGAACAGAAACCCCTGCAGCACCAAAGTCTGTACCTGAATCCGAACCGAACCTGGAACTTCGGGCCTGGCCTAAGCCCCCAAACTATATAAATACCCCAAGCTCGCCCCCTAAACTCTACCAGCACCCCCTAACTACCCCTATTATACCCCAAGTAGCCACTATTACGGGCCATAAGGGCTCTACAAAAAGGGCCCTTGGGGGGTCCTGGCAAGCTCTAACCATGATTCGAGGTCTTCAGCTTCGGAGTTCATCGAACTCTTCGTCGGGGTGGGCGCCTCGCGCGCGCGAGACATCTTTAAGCAGGCCAAGGAGATGCTTTGCTACTTCTAACCTTGTTTAAGGTTTCAGGGTTCAGGGTTTTAGGGCTTATGTTTTTATTAGGGTTTTCGAGTTCTGGGTTTAGGGTTTATTCAGGCGCTGTGCTACACCTTCTGGGCTTAGGGGTTCAGGGATATAGGGGTTAAGGGATTTAGGACTTGGGGGTTAGGGTTTGGTTAGCGTTTTTAGGGGTTGAGGGTTTTAGGGGTTTTAGGTTTAAGGTTTTCGAGTCCGAAGCTTAGGGCTTATAGGATTGAGGGTTGGGGGGTTTGAAGAATATGTTTTCTGTGTGTTCGGTGGTTCTTTACTAGGGAAGGAGAAAAGAACTAAAGCCCGGATTTATGCACGACCTGGCGGGAACATCCAAGTCCTAATCCAGCCAGCAAACCAGCACACCAATCACTATGCTGTTTGTAGTTTTGCGCTGTTGGTTTACGGTTTGTTTCGGGCAATTTCTGGGATCTCCAAATTGTATTGCTTGCTGACCTTCAAATTAAAGGGGCGTGGAGGCAAGGGCTCGGGAGAGAAGAGCCCTAAACCCTAATAACCCTCTTAGCCCTACGCACTAAGCCCTAAAAACCCCTTTTAGCCCTAAACCCAAAGCCCTATAAGCCCAAAGCAAGAGACCGAGGAAGGCTCCCTGCATCGTCTTCATCGATGAGATTGCCGCCGGGACATGCACGTACCCAAAGGGTTCCACAAAAAGGGCTCCCTTTAATCCAAAGGGTTTAGTCATAGGGTTCCCCTTTGGGCCACAAAAAGGGCTCCCTTTAAATGATACAAAAGGGTTTAATCATGTGGTTCCCCTTGTGGGGATACTTTTGAAAATCGGAACTGTAGTTCCTGTACTTGGTGGGCAAGGGGACACGAATCCTCATCCCATGCCTGGCTGCGTGACCGTCTACAGACCATCGGCGAGCTTGGTTTGAGCGATACTAGCCACATTCAGAGAGCAGATCTCGTCTCTGAATGCCTGGGACAGGATGGCTCTCCACCGGGCTCTGGTTCGCATCTCCGGGCAAGACGAAGGCATCTGAAACCCCTTAGAGTGCTCCACCGCTGCTACGCCATCCCCCACCGCGACATCGCGCTCACATGCGGAGGCAGCACCGGCTGCCGCAGCGGGGGGGGCCTTCTAAGCAAGGCCTTGAAGTGCTTGGAGATGCAGGAGCCTCTTCCTTCGGTGCAGCACATGTGCAAAATCAGCGTCCTCCATGGAAAACGGGGAGGAGGCCGAAGGGCCCTACCTGATGCTGACGAACCTGACCGAAGTGACCCGAACAGCCAGAAGGCTAAAACTCACCCTACGCCTCAAATCCTCAGTCCCAAGCTCTAGAATGTAAGCCCCAAGCCCCTGAACCCGAAAGTTTGAACCCCCAAGCCTTACGTCCTACGATCGCCCTAAATCCTGCAGCCTCAAATCCCAAATTTAACGGGATGTTCTGGGATGGTTCTGGAGCTTTCGTGGTTTAGTGTAGTACTTTTTCTGGGTTGCTACCCTTTGTTCTTTTCTTCATGACCGTCAAAGAAGAACAGGCCCTTCAAATTAAAGGGGCGTGGAGGCAAGGGCTCGGGAGAGAAGAGCCAACCCTAATAACCCTCCTAGCCCTACGCACTAAGCCCTAAAAACCCCTTTTAGCCCTAAACCCAAAGCCCTATAAGCCCAAAGCAAGAGACCGAGGAAGGCTCCCTGCATCGTCTTCATCGATGAGATTGCCGCCGGGGCATGCACGTACCCAAAGGGTTCCACAAAAAGGGCTCCCTTTAATCCAAAAAGTTTAATCATAGGGTTCCCCTTTGGGCCACAAAAAGGGCTCCCTTTAAATGATACAAAAGGGTTTAATCATAGGGTTCCCCTTTGGGCCACAAAAAGGGCTCCCTTTAAATGATACAAAAGGGTTTAATCATGTGGTTCCCCTTTAAAGCCCTAGATACTGTGGGGATACTTTTGAAAATCGGAACTGTAGTTCCTGTACTTGGTGGGCAAGGGGACACGAATCCTCATCCCATGCCTGGCTGCGTGACCGTCTACAGACCATCGGCGAGCTTGGTTTGAGCGATACTAGCCACATTCAGAGAGCAGATCTCGTCTCTGAATGCCTGGGACAGGATGGCTCTCCACCGGGCTCTGGTTCGCATCTCCGGGCAAGACGAAGGCATCTGAAACCCCTTAGAGTGCTCCACCGCTGCTACGCCATCCCCCACCGCGACATCGCGCTCACATGCGGAGGCAGCACCGGCTGCCGCAGCCGGGGGGGCCTTCTAAGCAAGGCCTTGAAGTGCTTGGAGATGCAGGAGCCTCTTCCTTCGGTGCAGCACATGTGCAAAATCAGCGTCCTCCATGGAAAACGGGGAGGAGGCCGAAGGGCCCTACCTGATGCTGACGAACCTGACCGAAGTGACCCGAACAGCCAGACGGCTAAAACTTACCCTACGCCTCAAATCCTCAGTCCCAAGCTCTAGAATGTAAGCCCCAAGCCCCTGAACCCGAAAGTTTGAACCCCCAAGCCTTACGTCCTACGATCGCCCTAAATCCCGCAGCCTCAAATCCCAAATTTAACGGGATGTTCTGGGATGGTTCTGGAGCTTTCGTGGTTTAGTGTAGTACTTTTTCTGGGTTGCTACCCTTTGTTCTTTTCTTCATGACCGTCAAAGAAGAACAGGCCCTTCAAATTAAAGGGGCGTGGAGGCAAGGGCTCGGGAGAGAAGAGCCCTAAACCCTAATAACCCTCTTAGCCCTACGCACTAAGCCCTAAAAACCCCTTTTAGCCCTAAACCCAAAGCCCTATAAGCCCAAAGCAAGAGACCGAGGAAGGCTCCCTGCATCGTCTTCATCGATGAGATTGCCGCCGGGACATGCACGTGCCCAAAGGGTTCCACAAAAAGGGCTCCCTTTAATCCAAAGGGTTTAATCATAGGGTTCCCCTTTGGGCCACAAAAAGGGCTCCCTTTAAATGATACAAAAGGGTTTAATCATGTGGTTCCCCTTTAAGCCCTAGATACTGTGGGGATACTTTTGAAAATCGGAACTGTAGTTCCTGTACTTGGTGGGCAAGGGGACACGAATCCTCATCCCATGCCTGGCTGCGTGACCGTCTACAGACCATCGGCGAGCTTGGTTTGAGCGATACTAGCCACATTCAGAGAGCAGATCTCGTCTCTGAATGCCTGGGACAGGATGGCTCTCCACCGGGCTCTGGTTCGCATCTCCGGGCAAGACGAAGGCATCTGAAACCCCTTAGAGTGCTCCACCGCTGCTACGCCATCCCCCACCGCGACATCGCGCTCACATGCGGAGGCAGCACCGGCTGCCGCAGCGGGGGGGGCCTTCTAAGCAAGGCCTTGAAGTGCTTGGAGATGCAGGAGCCTCTTCCTTCGGTGCAGCACATGTGCAAAATCAGCGTCCTCCATGGAAAACGGGGAGGAGGCCGAAGGGCCCTACCTGATGCTGACGAACCTGACCGAAGTGACCCGAACAGCCAGAAGGCTAAAACTTACCCTACGCCTCAAATCCTCAGTCCCAAGCTCTAGAATGTCCCTGAGCATCCCATATTGATTACAATCAATCAATTTCGCAAACAGATATTGATTTTTGGCGCAGCGCCAAAAATCAATATGCAGAAAAAACGACATATTGATTAGCATATTGATTAGCATATTGATTAGCATATTGATTAGCATATTGATTAGCATATTGATTAGCATATTGATTCGCATATTGATTCTCATATTGATTCTCATATATGATTTTCATGGCATTTTCATGATGGATGTGCATGCTTGGAAAAGCATGCATAATGCGATTGATTTGGCATATCATGTGCTGCAGTGCATGTTTTTGGAGTGATCGAATTGCATGCCCGCCGCTGCCCGCCGTGCTCCCAGCGAGAGTGTACAGTTCAGAAGCAGTCCACCAGGCAAAAGCATATGTTTGGGTAGGCACAGCACTCTACAAACCTTAAACCAGATCGGTCAGCAGGCCGGCAGCAGCAGTACAGCACTATGCAGGCAGCAGAGCAGCCAGAGCAGGCAGAGTAGGCAGCGAAAGTAGGTAGGTAGTCGCCTTCCTCCCCTGGCCTTCCTGCGAAAGTTTCACCTGCAACAGCAGGTTTTTTGGTTCTCTTCGGAAAATATAGGCTTGGGAAAGCCTGGATTGCGAAAGCCCAACTGTTACTTCATCGGTTTGGGAAAGCCGGTTCGGCGAAGCTTGGGAAAGCTTAAGCTGTCCACTTGGGAAAGATGGGCAGGGGCGGGGCAAGGCATAGTCCTTTGGACTATGCCCATGATAGACTCCGGGGTCCTTTATACGGCCCTGAAGCTCTATCAGCCCATGGTCGCCGACATGGGCGCTTACGAGCGGGTAAGCAGCAGCCAGGCCCCGGACTGGAAAGCCCTGGTGGGCCCGTCGGACCTGTGGAGAAACCTTTTGAAGGTTTCTCCAAGTGGGGAGGTCCATGCCCAGCCCCTCAGGGCGGCTCTGCTGTCGCTCCTTGCACACTGTCCGTCGCTCAATTCCTCGGATTGCAGCGGACAGGTGTGGGTTGGGCTAAGGGTGGAAAGGATCAACTGTCTGTTGACCCATCTTCGCAAGATAAAGCGAGATGGAGAAGGCGCCTTGGGAAAGGCAGCAGCCAAGCTCAGCGGACAGGAGTTCCAGCAGCTGCAGGCTGGGCTGCAGTTGCTCACCCTTAAAGACGAGGAAAGCTTGGAAAAGCCCTCGTCCGCCCAGCCGGACTTGGGAAAGTCGGGGCCTGGCAAAAGCAGAGACTTGGAAAAGACACCCAGGAAGCTTAAGAAGCGGGACAGCGACGACGTGTCGCTCAACAGCTTCGGCCTGCCACGAATGTTCGACAGCCCCCCAGCCTCGAAGAAGCAGCGAGGAGAGCCCAGCTCTTCGTCCAAGGACCCCGGGGTCGGCTTGGAAAAGCCATCGTCGAGTTTGGCACTTGTCCCCTTTGAGCCGGACCTGGTCTCCAGGAGGAGAGCCGGGAGCAGGGTTCCGGCAAAGCAGGAGAACCTTTCTGAGCTCCTGGGCTACTCAGCCCCTGCCGAGGAGAACAAAAAGAAGAAGCGAAAGAAGAAGAAGAGGAAGCTGCTTGGGAAAGCAGAGGCGGCTGAGGCAGAAGCTGCCGAGCCAAAGGCTTCGCCGAAAGCGAAAGCCAAGGCTAAAGGCAAAGCGAAAGCCGCCCCAGCGGCTAAAGCGAAGGCGAAAGCGAAGGCGAAGGCAAAGGCCTCCCCGAAAGCCAAGGGAAAGGCAAAAGCCGTGGCGGCAAAAGGCTTGGAAAAGCCAAAAGGCTTGGAAAAGCCAAAAGGCTTGGAAAAGCCAAAGCGGAAGCCATGGCTTGCCATCAGAAAAACGAATGCCAGCAACCCTCGCAGGGCCTACTTGCTTGGCAGGACAGAGGTTGGCGAGAAAATGCGGCTTATTATTGAGGTGTCGCAGTCGAGATGCCCTGCCTTCGAAGGCATCATCGACGAAATCAAAGCAACCTTGGAAAAGGAGCACCTCACTAAGGAGGAGGCCAGGGACCTCCGTGAGCACCTCTGCAGCCAACATGGCTGCTGAAGGACGTGTTTGGAAAAACACTAGCTGCCGCTTCGTTTTTTCGTTCGCTACTGTGGTGGCCCGCTTGGAAAAGCCTGGCCTCTGTAGGTCCTGCAGAAACTTGGAAAAGTTTTTAGGGGTAGGCCGACCGCTTTCGACTTTCTCGGCCTCCTGGCTGCGAAAAATTGAGACATGGAGCTTGATTTTCGTCTCTTGCATGTACGTTTTCGCATGTTGGCATTTTTTGGAACGTGTGCATGTATATATATATATATATATATATATATATATATATATACACGGCAGTGCGAGGCTCCGAGCATGCATGCATGGACCATGCAGGACAGCATGACACAGCAGAGCACACAGACAGAACACTTTCACAGAGAGAAGCAACTGGGTTTCTTCAAAGACCTTGGGGGTCTATATGTGATATATATATATATATATATATATATATATAGATTGTGGGGTTTAGGGTATAATAGGCCGGGACTTTATAACTCTCTCTCTACTTCAGGCCGGGTTTTTAGCCTGGGGGTGTGGGGGTTCAAGTCTACCTTCAGGTTGTAGTGCCGCTTTAGGTCCTTCTAGGGCCGCCGGTAGGGCCCTCCCTTCTTGGGGTTCCTTAGGCCTATAGCAGCACAGTCGCAGACACAGTAGGTTGTAGGCTAGCAGTCGTAGCCAGCAGCCGTAGTTTTGAGCCATAGTCCCGGCTCACGGCTTGGAAAAGCCTGTAGCCGAAGAGCTGCAGGCTTGGAAAAGCTTGTAGCTGCTGGAGGCTTCGGCAGCCTCGACAGGCTTGGAAAAGCCAGCTCTCCAGCTGGCTTGGAAAAGCCATGGGCTGGCAGAACGACAGCTACGAGGATAGCTGGAGCAGAGACTGGCAGGCTTGGAAAAGCTCGTCCTGGGACTGGCAGGCTTGGGAAAGCCCCGGCCAGCCCGCCAACTACTGGCACGACAGAAGTTGGAAAGATAAGGACGACGACAAGGCTTGGAAAAGCCCCAGCCAGCCCGCCAAAGACTGGCACGACAGAAGTTGGAAAGACAACAAGGACGACGACCAGGCTTGGAAAAGCAAAAGCTCCAGCTCCAAGGACGACGAGGCTTGGAAAAGCCAGAAGAGCTCCTCAGACTCCGAGGGGCTTAACTCGCACAAGCGGCCGAAAGGCTCTGGCACCACTTCGAAGACCCGCCAAGACAAAAGAAGGGGCAAGCAGTGGGATGCCCTGGAGAAAAGAGCTGCCGAGCACCAGCCAGACACGGTCGAAAGCATGAAGGCACACTTGGAAAAGTTGGCTAAAGCCGACTTTAAAATGAAGCAGCGGCTCGAGGAGCTCAAATACGAAGAGGAGATTGGAAAAGCTAAGGCGAAGAAGGAGGCGGATGAGCTTGGAAAAGCTAATCCGCCATCGAGCTCCAGCAGCTCCGAGACCCCGCAAGGCAAGCCGCCAAAGCTGCCCAAAGTGGAGGAGACGAAGGAGGAGGAGGTCGAAGAGGAGGTGGACTGGGATGCCGACGAGGAGGACAAAGAGAAGCTTGGAAAAGCATCTCCTGCTCCGCAGCAGAGCAGGCAGGGCAAAAAAGGCTTTCGATCCACCGGTGAGGTCAAGCTGACACCAGGGAGAAAGCTGGTGCAGCTGGACTTTCACAACTGCTTGGAAAAGCAGGGGTCGATTCCCGCCGAAAACGTGGAGGCCCTGCACCGTCTGTGCGATCACACGGATGTGTACGTGTGTTCGTACGTGACGACCTATAAAAGGGAGAAGGAAGTGACCCGCCAGCTCAAAGACTTGGAAAAGTCGATGCAGAAACGAAGCCCAGAGCTTCGCCTGAAGCTGGCGGTCACTTACGACAAGGTCGGCCAGCTTGGAAAAGCCGCCATTGCCGACTACAACTCGGCATCGTATTGCATAGACGATGCCTGGCGGGTGATTTCTGAATGCCTTGAGTACAAGGTCTGCGAGATGTGCTATGCAGTGCAGACTCCGGAGCAGAATCACTCCAAATTCCTGAAAAGGAAGGGGGTCAAGGTTGTCAAGGACTTCCCCGAGGCAGTCAATGACATCCTCGACCTCCTGCCGTAGCTTGGAAAAGCTATGGAAGCAGGCACATCGGCTGGCTTGGAAAAGCCCGTAGGGTAGCAGACAGGTTCAGTGGCTTGGAAAAGCCAGTAGAGTAGAATCGCGAGCCCTAAGACGGGGCTTGGAAGTTGCTGCCCTGGCACCAGGTGTTTTAGATATGTTAGCTGTTAGCATTAGATGCATGTGTATGTATAAAACATATAAGGGCTATAAGGGCTCGAAGCCTTAGAAGTGCATAGCTTGGAAAAGCACCGGTGCCAGGGCGGCAGGAGCTCTCTACCAGTGAG
>CAJNDT010000514.1:142173-177173 GCA_905221615.1 Symbiodinium sp. CCMP2592 | reverse complement strand
GCAGAAGGTTCCCGAGGCTTGGAAAAGCTTGAAGGAGAAGGTGGAAGAGGCTGCCGCCGCCAGCGAGGACCCGCTGGTCCAGGCGGCGGTGCTCAAAGAGTCCTTGACGGACAAGGAGGCGCAGAGCGCCTGGGGCAAGCACAAAACGTACCTGAAGAATGCCCCGGAAGGCGAGCAGGCGGAGCATGCTTGGAAAAGCAAGAAGGAGAAGGGCTTGAGTGCGGCTCTGTTCCTGCTCGAAAGCGAGGGTAAGAAGTACATGGCCTCCAAGCAGGTCGTGGGCGCCTTGGAAAAGGTGAAGAAGAAGGACGCTTGGGAAAGCGAGAAAACCATGCTTACCAGATGGACGGAGCAAGAGCTGCAGGCTCACCTTGCCAGTGGCAGAGTGAGCTGGCGGCAGGACCCGAGCACCCCGGGAGTCTGGGAGTACAAGGACAACCAGAGAATTGTCCGTACTTCCAAGGCACCCGGGGTGCCACTTGGGAAAGTGGGGTCGAAGGGGAACAGAGCCCAGACAACTTGGAAAAGTTCCAGCAGCTGTACGGGGACGAGGCCATGGCCATGCCCAGCAGTGGCATGGTCAGCAGTTCCTTCAAAGGGCCTGGAAAGGGCGGCAGCAAGGGCTTGGGAAAGCCGGCCTTGAAGGGCAAGCCTGGCCAGCTTGCACTGGAGGACGGGAAGGCAGACGACGAGGGCGAGGAGCCTTCGCTCGAGGAGCAAGTGGCGAAAGCAGAGGCCGCTGTTCGCAAGGCCATGACCCAAGCCCACAAGTGCAAGACAGAGCTTGAAGAGACCTTGGAAAAGGTCAAAGGAACCTTGTCCAAGTCGAGGCTCGCGAAAAGCACGTGCTGGCTGGCAAGCTTGGAGAAGCAGGAGGGGGTGCTCAAGACGACCCTGAAGAAAAAGCAAGGGCTCGCTGCTCTCAAGAAGGTGTTGGAAACCACAGCCCAAGTGATCAAGCAGGCTCGAGACGAGCGAAAAGAGCTGCGACACCTGGAGAACAAGGCTCCAAGTCTTGCCAGCAGCAAGAGGAAGTGAGCCATGGAAAGGGCCTCAGAGCTTGGAAAAGCTGGCCGCTGAAGGCTTGGAAAAGCTCGCTACTGAAGGCTTCGGAAAGCTGTGCAGGCTCTATAGCTTGGGAAAGCTTTCTGAGTAGCTTGAGTAGCTGCAGTTCCGAGTAGGCCCTTCCGTTTGCAGACTTAGCCTGCAGCCCTAGGTGCAGCAACAGCTTCGAGCACAGTCGTCTAGGCCATAGCTATAGCATATAAAATGCATGCAGTGCTACACAGCTTGTCATGAGGTTAGACAGAAGCAACCACGGCTTTTAAGGCAGGAAGCACCCTTAAGGCCTGACTTTGAAGCTTCAAGCACCGCCGCCGAAAAAAAGCCTTTGCAGCCTTGCAGGATGCCATTGTTCGAAAGCATGCATTGAAACTGCACGTCTGCAGCTCTTGTCAAGTTTGAAGAAGAAGCTGCTGTAGCACTAGCCTCTACAGCTCGAGGATTGCAGCCGCCAGCTGTATGTATAGATCTCTGTGGGTTTGGAAAAAATTGGTTTGGGAAACCATGACCAAATGTTTGAGAGGCTGGAAGATGGACCTGGAAATTGGAAAAGCTCCAAAAACAATATAAAGTTAAAGATGAATTGCCGGAATTCGCCAAGGAATCCCTGGAAAATAGCGAATTAACCTCGAGCTCGGTGTTTTCTTTTGCCATCGACAGGGTTTTCAAGCTTCAGCACTTTGGTTATAAGCATAGCTTGGGAAAGCTGCTTGGGTCATCAGTTTGGGAAAGCGCGGTTCCCCACAGGGCAGAGCGGTCCAGTTCTGTTCTCCTGCCATGAAAAGCATGTTGTCACCTGTAGCATGGTTCAAAGGCTGCGAGAGGCAAAGCCATATGAGCTCGGGGCAAATTCGACTTGACATGTAGCAGGCATGCATGACGAATTGTACTGTGTTTCTTGGAGGCATCTTTGCTCTAGACAGTCTGGAGTTTCCCAGAAACTCAGGTTCCTACAACAATATCCCTTGGCATGTTCGAATAGCTTGCACTTTAGTTCCGAGCTCGTGCCCCTAGCCCATCGATGCCATGGCAGGATGGATGGGGCAAGAAGCCTTCGGAAAACTGGCATGGGGCCGACGGAAGCCAGTGGCCGGCTTGGGAGTGGCAAGAATGGCAGCGGTGGGAAGCTTGGGAAAGCAATACGAAGGACATGGAGAACGGGGTAGCTGCCTTGGAAAAGGCAAGGACTGACATGGAAAGCAGGATAGAGGCCTTGGAAAAGGCATGGGAAAGCAATAGGGAAGGCTTAGAGAGCAGGATAGCGGCCTTGGAAAAGGTGCAGCGGGAAGCTTGGGAAAGCAATATGGAAGACTTGGAAAACAGGGTAGCGGCCTTGGAAAAAAGATCGGGCAATAATAATTGTCCCAGAATGCTAAACTCGCAAGGCAAGTGTGGCAGCAGGCTTCGCATGGTCCCACAAGCTTTGAACTCACCCTCAGAAAGTCAAGCTTCCTCAGAGGGTGAAACTTCCTCAGGGGTTGAGGTTGATGTTGAGGCCTTCGAAGCTGCATACAGGTTCTTGGGAAAAGGCCCCTCCCCACGGACATCCTTACACCTGGAAAAGGATGAGCTCAAAGAGCTTTTAAAAGATGTGGAAAGGCTTGGGAAAGCCCTGGAGGCCAGGGACATGGCTAGCTTCTTGGAAAAGGAGCATGGCGAAGGATCTTTTGACCCTGGACATGATTCGTTTCACGACTCAACCTTGCCGAGAGTTGGAAACTGGGTTTTGTCGTTGTCCGGGTCTTTCTTGGGAAAGAGCTTCATCAGAAATAAATACAATAACACAAGCACACTCGGGAAGTTTTGCGAAAACGTCCTTTGGAGAATGCACAACTCCATGGACGAACAAGTACGGCAGAACGGCAAGCTTTGGCTTGTTTTGTTGCTCAGGCTGCGGGAGATCAGCTTTAGTCTCACAGGCAGGCTGTGGTATGAGTTCTCCTGGCGAATGACTTTGCAAGAATTCAGCCGGAAACTGCAGAGCGAACTCTTGCAGTCAGGCTCTTCACCATAAAGGCTCTTGGGAAAGACCGAGACAGCTTGCCTGAGAGACTACAAGCCACGAGCACGCAGCTTGGAAAAGCAACTGAGCCGCCTGGCACATTCGATCAGCATGGGTGTGTGTCGCTGAAAATAGCGAATAGTATCGAATACTGCTGCACCTCTTGAGCCGCAGTGAGAAATCCTGAAGACTGAGCTGCATGTGTGGCTCTTGGAAAAGATCGATGCACAATTGCAGGTTCTTGGAAAAGACTGGCTTGGCGGCTTGGCAAAGCTTCTTGAAAACGAATTATATACTGCTGTCGCGGCTTGGAAAAGCTGCATCGGTAGGCAGCTGACTGCACTACTGGACGGCTCAGCAGTGGTGCTCCAAAAAAGCGTGTTTTGCAAATATTTAGGGTTTGGGGTATACATGCATATTGATTTGCATATTGATTTGTATATTGATTTGTATATTGATTTGTATATTGATTTCTTCATATTGATTTGGATGGTTCGCAGAATCAATATGGTATATTGATTCTGCGAACCATCAAAATCAAGATATTGATTGTAATCAATATGGGATGCTCAGGGGTTAAGCCCCAAGCCCCTGAACCCGAAAGTTTGAACCCCCAAGCCTTACGTCCTACGATCGCCCTAAATCCTGCAGCCTCAAATCCCAAATTTAACGGGATGTTCTGGGATGGTTCTGGAGCTTTCGTGGTTTAGTGTAGTACTTTTTCTGGGTTGCTACCCTTTGTTCTTTTCTTCATGACCGTCAAAGAAGAACAGGCCCTTCAAATTAAAGGGGCGTGGAGGCAAGGGCTCGGGAGAGAAGAGCCCTAAACCCTAATAACCCTCTTAGCCCTACGCACTAAGCCCTAAAAACCCCTTTCAGCCCTAAACCCAAAGCCCTATAAGCCCAAAGCAAGAGACCGAGGAAGGCTCCCTGCATCGTCTTCATCGATGAGATTGCCGCCGGGACATGCACGTACCCAAAGGGTTCCACAAAAAGGGCTCCCTTTAATCCAAAGGGTTTAATCATAGGGTTCCCCTTTGGGCCACAAAAAGGGCTCCCTTTAAATGATACAAAAGGGTTTAATCATAGGGTTCCGCTTTGGGCCACAAAAAGGGCTCCCTTTAAATGATACAAAAGGGTTTAATCATGTGGTTCCCCTTTAAAGCCCTAGATACTGTGGGGATACTTTTGAAAATCGGAACTGTAGTTCCTGTACTTGGTGGGCAAGGGGACACGAATCCTCATCCCATGCCTGGCTGCGTGACCGTCTACAGACCATCGGCGAGCTTGGTTTGAGCGATACTAGCCACATTCAGAGAGCAGATCTCGTCTCTGAATGCCTGGGACAGGATGGCTCTCCACCGGGCTCTGGTTCGCATCTCCGGTCAAGACGAAGGCATCTGAAACCCCTTAGAGTGCTCCACCGCTGCTACGCCATCCCCCACCGCGACATCGCGCTCACATGCGGAGGCAGCACCGGCTGCCGCAGCCGGGGGGGCCTTCTAAGCAAGGCCTTGAAATGCTTGGAGATGCAGGAGCCTCTTCCTTCGGTGCAGCACATGTGCAAAATCAGCGTCCTCCATGGAAAACGGGGAGGAGGCCGAAGGGCCCTACCTGATGCTGACGAACCTGACCGAAGTGACCCGAACAGCCAGAAGGCTAAAACTCACCCTACGCCTCAAATCCTCAGTCCCAAGCTCTAGAACGTAAGCCCCAAGCCCCTGAACCCGAAAGTTTGAACCCCCAAGCCTTACGTCCTACGATCGCCCTAAATCCTGCAGCCTCAAATCCCAAATTTAACGGGATGTTCTGGGATGGTTCTGGAGCTTTCGTGGTTTAGTGTAGTACTTTTTCTGGGTTGCTACCCTTTGTTCTTTTCTTCATGACCGTCAAAGAAGAACAGGCCCTTCAAAGAAAGATGCGGCAAGTCAGGCTCCCACAACCAAATTTGGAATAGGGCGTAGGGCTAAGCGGAGTGGTTAGGGTTTTAATCTCTAAGGGTCCAAGTATGACGGAATGTCTAGCAAATTAGGCTTGAGACTCTCGGGTTCATTGTGGTATGGCCAAGAGTTTCGGAGCTGTGCAACTATATCGAGGAGCCCTAAGGAACCGTTACCTTAAACTTTCAACACTATATTGGAAAGGAGCTCTATACAATCCATGGACTCGTTACCCTAAGCCCGAAACCCTAAAGTCTTGAACAGTATTGGGAGTTTCCGAAAACAGGGGACCCTATTTTTGCACCCTAATTTGTGGGATCCTTGTTGGCAGAAATAAGGAAGGGTGTTGTTAACCAAAAACGCTTCTCTAATGGTGTCGTTATAGTGATAGTGATGTTGGGTTTCAGACGGCTTATCTTGACATTGGAACGGTTTGAGAGCTGAACGAGGGACCATAGGCAATGCATTTCGTTGCAAGGAAAGTCTAGCTAGCCCAACAGCGGGAGCTTTTTTGGCTAGTTTGGGAATGTGTATTTGGGACAAGCAATAAGAAATGGCGACCGCCCTGCTTCTTCTTCGATGTAAGAACGGGTCCACCTCGATTGAGTGAGCCCAATGATGAAGATTTGGAAGTAGAGAAGGTAACCTTTACAGCAACCCGTTTGGGGTAATCTAACCCCTGTCTAATCCCAAAGGTTAGGTTAATCCCAAAGGAATTACAGTGGAGACCAGAGGTGCACCCTGGTTTTCTTGAGTGTTCCGAGGATCGAGGAAGCAGATCAGGACTTCAATGGACCCGACAAGGTGTTTAGATGGTTTAGGGTTTGGGGTAGGCCAGGCTTTAGATCCTAAGAGCTCCACTTGATTGAGGCTTGGGGCTTGCAGGGCCATCTCTTGGGCACGCGCTGGGCGTGGTTTTCGTGCTCGACCAAGCTTTGAGAAGCCCGAACCCAGCTTGTTCAAGCCCTAAACCAGAAACCTTAAACCCTAGATATGGCCCCAGAAGTTGCTGAATTAAGGAACATAACCTTACATCACAACTATTGAGGCCCCTAAAATTTAACGTGTACCTCTATTGGGTTCTCTAGGGCTGTCAAGGCTTCCGTGCAATGAAGCAGCGCACGCTTGACGGCAGACTGGTTCGAGATGTGTTCCCTTATGCTTGTCAGGTGTGCGGGGAAGCAAAGAAGACAAACCAGGCTTTGCAGAGTCACATTAGACATGCTCATCCAGATGTTCTCAAAAACGATCCTTTTGAAACTGCTGGTGCTGCTCTGAACCTTTTGGGCAGTGGTCATCACGAGGAGTCGCTTCCATCACCCACAACTCCACAGGCGCTGCCTCCATCGCCCAGAACTCCGCCTGCACATGCCGCGCAGAGCGAGTCCGACGTTGAGCTGGTGGAACCGCCCACCGAGCATATGCTGCCTGCAAAGTGCAAGCTGACAAAAGCCGGCTGGCCGAAGATGACCAGTGGTGCCAAGAAACGATCCAGAGTTTCCCCACGTAGCTTCTTGGCTGCTTTTGTCAGGCGTGCTTTCATGTATGAAGCTGGAGAGCCCTGCCAATTGCCGCAAATCCTAGAACACTGTCCTAGGCAGGTTTTCGCTGTAAAATGAGCCCTTAGAAAATGCACCAAATCCTACCTGCAAATGAGCCCTTGGAGAGCCAAAAGACCTAGGACATTGTCCTAGGAACGTTTTCGCTGTAAAAAGCCGCTGGAGAGCCCTGGCAATTGCCCCAAATCCTAGTCCTAGGTAGGTTTTCGCTGTAAATGAGCCCTTAGAAAAATGCCCCAAATCCTAGTTCCTCTCCAAGTGGGCCATTGGAGAGCCAAAAAACCTACGACATTGTCCTAGGCACGTTTTCGCTGTAAATGAGCCGCTGGGCCCTTGGAGAGCAAAAAAACCTAGGACATTGTCCTAGGCACGTTTTCGCTGTAAATGAGCTCATTGGAGAGCCCTGGAAATTGCCCCAAATCCTAGAACACTGTCCTGGGTAGGTTTTCGCTGTAAATGAGCCCTTGAAAACATGCCCCAAATCCTAGTCCCTCTCTAAATGAGCCAGTGGAAAGCCAAGAAGCCGAGAACATTGCAAAGATTCCCAAGCTTCACTTTTAACCTGAATGGTCAAGCCAGGAATGTTTGACGCCGTTGACACCTGGAGAGCATGCAAGGACAGTGGCCAGCCGCCTACGGATTCGGAAGGAAGGGCCACTGGGACCAAACATCCTTACAACACGGTTTACAACTGGAGCCGCCGATACGATGAGCTGGTCAAGCAAGCAGCGAGCAAGACAAAGATGGGGAGCCGCAAAGGATACTTCAGGAAGAACAAATTGATCCTCCATTTTGACAAGAGGTTCTCCAAAGCATTGAAGCAGGCTCGGAAGAAGGGCTGGAAGGTCACATCCAAAGTGCCTTTGTCCTGGCCAAGCGCGTCTTCTCAAGGGTGGACAAGCAACGACATGCGAATGCTTTGTCATGGCCAGTGGTGAGGCGCACCGGGGAGCCGTGGCAGCCACGACTGCAATGGGTGCGGAGGTGGCTTAGCGTGCGTGGCTGGAAACCGCGTGCTCCGACAAAGAAAAGGTCCTCCAGTGCAGAGGCGGATTGTGCGATGATGCAAAAGTTCGTCGACAAAGTTCGCTACATGTGCCGGAAGAAGCCGCAGGCCAATGCGGAGACGAAGATGCCGGAGCCGCACTTGCGCTATGGCTTCTACCCGCCGTTCAGGCGCTACAACCGAGATCAAGTTGGATTCAACTTCGATTACTCCGGATGTGGAAAAACGTGGGCGAGCATGGAGAAGCGACAGGCAAATTCCGTTCACGTGAGCACCGGGCCATCCGCATGGTCGAAGCGATTCTTTACGTGGGATCTCACATATAGCTGCGACCTCTCACAGCCGCAGATGAGCCCCATCATTTATTTCCGTGGTGGTGGCAATATCAGTGCGCTCGAAAGGGCCTCATACGACAAGGACGTCGTCGTCGTGTTCACGCCGAAGGCGTACCTTTGCCGTCAAGCAAACAATGCGTGGACAGAAGTGTGGAAGCAGTACAAGCGTGACGCGAGCCCTGGTGTTCCAGTTTTGCTTACTCTTGACAACCACGCCAGCCAGACGCGCCGGGCCTGGGCCGAGGAGATGAGAGCCGTCGACACGGAGGTGCTCCACACACAGCCAAATGGCACACATGTTTGCCACATGGTGGACAGACATGTGGGGAGGCTCCACAAACACATGTTCCAAGAAGTCCAGCTGGAGTATTTGATGGAGTCCTTCGATGAGTTCAAACACCTCAGCGCCAGGGACCGACGCATTCACGTGACGCATTGGGTCGGGGATGTTTGGCGGGCCTACATCGCTGGCAAAAGGCGCGAGCATACCAGGTCTGATGGTCCGCCTCGACTCCGTCGACAATGACAAGATTACAGTGGAGAGCAGCCCGCTGTTCAGTGTGCGGCCCTACCGTGAATGGGAAGGACTTCGAGAGTCCATTGATGCAGCTTGGAGAGATGATGCAGTTGTGCCCTCTTCCCCTTCCAGCAGTGATGGCGGAGACGATGACGCTGTCTCCAGTGAAGCTTCTGATGTTGGGTCAGAACCAGCTGCATCTTCTTCGACGAGTTCCAGCAGCAGTTCGTCCACACCTGCACCGGATGCTCCATCCACGCCAGCTCCGGACGCTCCATCCACGCCCGCTCCAAAAGCCGAAGCTTCTTCTGCAAGCGCTGCAGCCAAACCGGCTGCAGGGAGGATCCTTACAAAAGAGGAGACGCACAGTATTCTGCAGGCGGCCAAAGCTCGTGGAAAGTTGGACCAAGGCTTGCGAGCGTTGGCAGGGCTTGCACGCACAAAAGCCCCTGTACAGCACCCGAAGCGGCTTGCGGGCTGTCATGTAGCATGGAGTGTGCTTCGTGCAGTGGCCCGTGAGGAAGGCAAGGAATTGCCGAGCAAGAGCGAGCTCTGAGCCCCACCCGAAAAAGCAGCCTAGCACAGCGTCGTAGGAGGGTTGTCGCTGCTTTTGTCCCTGCCCTGCATGGACAGGAGCGTCTTGCTTTGTCAAGGTTTGTTTTCGCTGTAGATGAGCCGCTGGGGAGCCCTGCCAATTGCCCCAAATCCTAGAACACTGTCCTAGGTTCGTTTTCGCTGTAAATGAGCCTTTGGAGAGCCAGAAAAGCCTAGAACACTGTCCTAGGCACGTTTTCGCTGTAAATGAGCCGCTGGGGAGCCTTGCCAATTGCGTCCCAGGTCCGTCATTGCTGTAAATGAGCCCTTGGAGAGCCAAAAAAGCTAGGACATTGTCCTAGGCACGTTTTCGCTGTAAATCCCTGCCAATTGCCCCAAATCCTAGAACACTGTCCTAGGTTCGTTCTTGAACATCCCCGATGCCCAAAGACAGCCCAGAGACAGAAATCAGCCGAGCACAATACTTGCTTGTCTGCTTCTTTAGCAGCCCAAACTGCCAGAATCAAGCCTAGCACATTGTCGTAGAAACGTTTTTCATTCTCAAGCTTCATAAAGCAAACAATGAGTCCAAACTGCAACCTGCCCACAGGTGTCGAGCGTGCTCAGCCGGGGGGGGGGCTGCGTGGGCTCATTGCCACGTCTGCCTCTGGCTGCCATAAATTCGTATCCCTTAATACCCGAATCCTTCAAAAGAAATTTAATCCACAATCCAGAGTCTCGATTTCTAAATTTGTTACCGCTTCAGACTCTCATTTCTTAATTGATAAAAATTTCTTATCACAGTACTTCACCGTAATGTTATTATCGGATAAGGTCTTGTATGCTTCATACATCTTAAAATTATGACATTGTAGTAATGACTCTTTGATATACATAAAACCATTTATTAAGGTCTTCTTTTCTGAGACATTTAACACATAATATTTTGTTCCTTCTGTCTCCTTTGTTTCAAATTCGTCTTCATCCATTTCGTTAAGTTCTGTCTGACACTCGCTTATAGTATAAACTGTTCCACCGTAAATGCTTTGATAGTAACACGCCTCCTTCAAGGAAGTAAATGTGCTACTTCGCTGACTTGTGTTATGGGATTTCTCCAACATCCCGACGCTGATGTTCCAAAATTTCTCTTGCGTTTGCTTGTTGAAGTCTTCGACGTCTGTTATTTTTGTTGCATACAGTTCATCTATCAACTTTTTATAATTCACCTTGTATATATATTGCTCGGTTGCTTATACCATAATATATTAAGTTTGACATTGTGTTTCAGCAGTTTCTTCAAAAACTTGCCATAAACTAAGCAATTCTTCTTGTTGAAAAAGATGTTTCCTTCATGCACCTCTACAATGTATAATGTCAGGTTGTTAAACTGGTCTGTGCTACAATCCTCGCCAAAAGGTTTGAATATGTCAAATTGTGTAAATTTCGGGATGTATTTTATGCTCCCTCCCGCGTGAGTGAATGCTTTGTTAATATCTATTTCTTTTCTCTTGTTCAATGGAATATCTTTAATAAATCTACCTACTGGCACTATTGTTTTACACTCTTTAAGGATTTGTATATCTACTTCGTTATAATAGGATAAGGGATTTTCTTTAAACAATTCTTTTTGTAAGTTAAACATAGTTGCAGTGAATTTGTTATACACTTCTTCATTATCAGTTATGACATCTTCATCAGTTCGCTCTTGTGATAAACACTGCGAGACAATGTTGTATTTAATGTATTTCTACAATTTTTGTAATGAAACTTACATAAGATATTAGTAATCCTCCCCGCTTGATAGTTATTATGCGGTTTGTATCCTGCTTCGTTCAGTTGATGAAAGACCTTGACTAAATCATTGTCGGAATGTATGAGGGCGTATTCTTCCTTATCGGTCATATTCAGCAGTTCATCTACATTATCAAACAATTTGTATTCAATTGGTTCTGTTCTATCGGTGATGTAAAACTTGCTTGTTGTAAAGGCATTGTATTTATCCTTCGGTTGAACTTGCCTTAATGTCTCTAAATCGTGGTTTAATAAAAATATTTGATTATTTTTAACAAGTCCTCTGAATATTTTTACTCGCCCCTTCTCATAATTGTCAGGGTTATGTTCATAAATCAGAGCGCCCGTAAAGTTGTATAATCTAACTGGTATATTGAAGAATTTAAAGACCTTATCCATTTGGTTTATAGTCGCACCCGTATTAATAAATTCTTCTTCTGTCATATTCAGCAGTTCAAGGACTTTATCGCGGGTCAGTGTTTTTGTGTTCTTTTGTTGTCGTTTTTCTCTTGTTAGGTTAGTTCCTTCAAAGTTTTCCAATAAAGCATTTAGCCAACATTCGTTCTCTCTGTAATTTTGCTTGTGTAATGCCTCTTTCATAGTCTGTGCCGCGGCATCAACTTCGGTTTGGATGTACCTTTAATATGTGCTTATACTGTTGCCTTGTTGTAATGGTTCTTCTTTCTCGTCGTATCCGCCCGTGTCTGTTTCAACAATCTCAACGCTTTCAATTCTAATGGCATCGGCGTATTCTAGCAGGTGTCCCGTTGCCTCCTTAAATTCGCTACTTGAGCTCATGGTAATCATCAGTTTTCTAAATAAAAACTTTTCGGTATTGTGGTATTGTCTTATCCTTCTCTTAACTAATGTTTTAATGAGCTCATTTGCTCTAACATTGGCACTTCCTACTACACTATCTTTGCCACGGGTCAAAAGAATTAAGGGATAGTATGCTACACCATCTAGTGCAAATGATGCTTTTTTCGCGCCTGAACGGTTATTGACAGAAAACAGCATATACTTAACATCGTAATTTTTCCTGCCTTTGAAAATGTCTTTTGCCTTGGTTGATAAACCACCAATTGCTTTCTTTTTAATACAGGTTGCTTATCGGTTTTCCTTACAACTTCTTTAACTTCCTTGCCCTTCCTCGCTTTCTTTACCTTTGCTTTCATCCTTTCCGTTATTGGTACTTTGTCCTCATATTTTGCTACCGCCTTTTCATATTGCTTTATTCCTTTTTCCTTTGCTTTGGCATTGCCTATCGTCATCCCATTTATTAAATTTACCGCTGTTGTGAATTGTGATATCTTGCGGTCTTCGTATAAGTTTATGACATTGTTTATTTTAGTCATTGTTTGGTTTGGTACTTTGCCCGGTTTAGCATCTCTGATGTTTTTGAGGTTCTGGATGTAATTTTTTTTATAAGTTTTTAGTCATAATTATGCCGATATATTAATAATGTCAGTTATTATTTCTTTAAGCGTTTTTTTGTTAAATACTGGTGAATGTAAAAACATACTTAAAGAAAAGATATTCATAATATATCGGATAAGTTAAATGACTTCCGAGAACACAGAAACTAAAACAATTGAGGAGCTTGCCAATAGTCTGACATTTGAGCAAGTTAAGGAACAAATGGCATTGTATCATCGCCTGTATCATAAGTTAAGAAAGGAACAGTTGTCTTGTTGACATTATTTTTGTGTTTTTCCTGCAATCATCTTATTGACACAGTCATTGTTCTTAATAAACTCACCTTCCATTCTTGTTAATTCATCCTTTGTTTCACATCTACAGTATTCAATTAACTCAATTCTACAGTTGTCTAACCCAAACTCATCAAACAGTTCAAAAACTGATACTTTGTGTAATCTTCTACCATCCTTATGACGGTTATAATCGCTCCTATGTCTTGTCATTCGTTGACTTAACTTTTCAGTTGTGCTTCCAATATGCTGTTTAGGAGAAGCATTATCAAAGATTTTACATATCTTTCCGTTATGATACTTGTTCATATCTGTATATATCTTAATGTATCCTTTCTTTAAGTATCTTCTCCATCAGAAACCATTATCCTATGTGTAAAGTTTTTCAGAAAGACCTCATCAATGTCGCTTTTTGTTAAAATACAATATAAAAAACTATGTGGCTCGCTTGTCGCCCCACTGTAAATTTCTACTAATATCCGCTTTGCTTCTGCTACATTTTTAGCATCTACCAACATCTTTTCATTAATAAGCATCGCGGCGAGTTCCTCGGTCATTGTCTTTATCTCTTTATAATTTCTCATTTTGAAGCAAAATAACTGCCGTGAGTTAACACGAATAATTCTTGACAGTGCCCTATATGCTTGAACGCTTGTTATTGCGGTAAGGGCATTATGACGACCCCTAACATATAACTGATTTAACAAACTTGAGTGTCTGCTAAATTTTTCATTATTTGCCATATCATCTATTACAATTAGACACGAATGTAATGTTTTATGGTCGTTTTTCTTCTGGTATTCTATAACCTTATGGTGTCTTTCCATTATGTGTTGTAGCTCTGAAGGGACATGCTCTTCAAAGAAACACTGTTCTTTTTCCGTATCTACCTTCATTTCGTCTTTTATGTATTTCTTTACAGGTGTCCATATACTATCCACATATATGGACGGGCTATATATGTAAATACGAGCAAAGCAATTTCTGTAAATGTCCAAAGTTAGAGACTGTAATAACATAGTTTTTCCTGAGCCCGATGGTGCTGATATAATCATAGATGCAGGTAATGTAGGTGCTACTTCATAATTAGACTGTTTAAAATCATATTCTTTATCATTTACTGGTTTTACAATTGGTATATCCGACATTATTATTGATACATAGAAAGTTATACCGTTATTAATATATGAGCGATTATGACGACTATTTAGATTCAGATGTTATAGACGAGATAAAGGAAATAGATATAATAAAAGCACCAAGATACAGAATGTGTTGTTATAGTTTGCTGGACTTTTTGAAGGCAGTTTTGCTATTATTTAAGGAATATTAAAAAATCTAAGTAATATAAATGAGCGAAGCTTCAGAAGAACCCAAAGATAAAGGATTTCGTATTAGTACCCGTGGTGCGTGCAGATGCAAGAGGCAATTTTTTCATCAGGAGATTAAAACAACAAAGGAGAATAACGTAATAACAACAAATACAATTATTGATAAGAGAAATACTAAATTTGGTGGTAATGGCAGACACACCAGTCCTGACGACATTTTTAAACCAGATACTAATTTGCAGGAAGGAAGCGTTGAAAGATGTAGGATGGGGTAAAAGTCAAATAACACCAGAGGAGTTAGAAGAGAGCGTGTTGAGAAATTGAAACAGATATTGATTTGATTAAAAAGATATAGAAGATATAAAAAAACATAAGTTTAAAATAGATTAAGGGTTTATTCATATTACAATATGACAGAGGCAAGTGTGCCATTTTGGAACAAGGAGAAAAACACCCCTGTGATAGCAACCCCAGTGTCTCACTTGAATGAACTCGTGAAAGGGAAGTAATGAGATACATTCAATAGCACCACATAAGATGGTGCTTAGTTAGTTTGTTAAAGCACTAAGTAGTTTGCTTTATAATAAAAAATTATAAAGCGAATTACAGGACTATATATACTGACAAAATCATAGTGTCATTCTCTAATAATTATGATGGACGTAGTCATGATTTTTTGGAAGTTAGAGTTTGTCCGGTATGTAATGTATGTAAAGAAATGGAAAACTTCAAAAGCTTACGGAAACACAAAGAATACAATATCGTATGCAGGAGATGCTTAGGTAGGCAGAACGATAATAGAAAAAAACGCAAAGTTTCAAAAACTTTAAAAAGTAATCTAAAGCTTTTATATAGTATGAGCGATGTAGATGATGAAGTAGTCAAACCAATCAAGCGCATTAGCAGTCAACAGATTTTAGGCAAGTTAGAACTCATTGAGAAAAAATTGACGAATTATTAACTAAACCTAAACCAGTTAATAAACCAATGGATAAAGATAGTGATGTGTATAAGAATAAGAGAAATGTTTATGTTAATAGATTGAATAACAAGGATATTAAGTTTCCTAAGAAGGAGACATTAGAATATTATGAGATTAAATTTGACGACCAAGAGACAGCGTATTAAATTAATTCTGTATTCTACAAAAACCATTTAAAGAAATATTACGTATAATAATTATATAATATGTTTAGTTATGAGGAACAGGAGGAAATTATTAATGAATTCTTAACTGCTTGTGGAGAAAAGAAGAACCAGAAGAATAAGATTTTAAAACACAATACGACAAACTGCCATTAACGACCGCGAATCACATATTTCAACTTGAACAAACAGAAACGAAGAATTTTGTGCCAATCAAACAAGCAATACTGAAATTTATGGAACAAGCCCAAAACGGACGAAATTATTTAGACGAGCCATATGTATATACTCCTAAATTCACGTGGCATAAAAAATTACAAAAGTATCATTGGCTAGAAATACACAAACAAGGAACCGGTATGTTTGTAGTAAAGAAAGATTGGAACGCATAGATTTCGAAGTAGTTGAAGTTGAAGCACCAAGCAAATATTATAATAACTGGCATTGCTGATAGTTAAATAGCATTTTACTAAGTCAATTTAGTAAATTCAATAGGATATGGGTTATAATCTTTTGGGGATTTTTCGATTAGGGTCTTACCCCACACCTCATATTAGGATATGGGTTATTTTATGGTCGAGGGTAGGGTTTGTTTAGGTGCTTTGGGTTTTGGATTGTGTTATAGATTGTTGTGTTTATTGGTGGGTTGCTTTGTTTTGGGATTATTGCTTGATTGTTGGGCAGTGCTTTGTGTTTTGAGGGATTTAAGGGTTGATTTTGGGAGGCGGTTTGAAAAATGGGGTGAAAGCGTAGGGGGGGTATAGGAATGTGAGGTGTGGGGTTAGCATCTGCTTGCTGTTAGGGGTTTAGGGTTTGGAGGTTTAGGGTTTCAGTGTCAGGGTTTAGGGTTTGGGGTTTAGGGCTTTAGGGTTTAGGGTTCAGGATTTAGGGTATAGGGTTTGGGGTTTAGGGTAGGAGTCTACTGTAGGGGTCTTAGGTTCGTAGTCACTTACGCCTATTAAAAGTTGCCATCACGAAGGGGTGTTCTGTGGGTTTTGTTAAACAGGGCTTTCAGGGTAAGGGAGCTGTAGGCTTCTTACAGGCCGTCCAATGGGCGTTTAGAAAAATTACAAGTAGAGAGTGGTGCAGAACTTATAGTTCAGGTCACCCGGAGTAGGATGGATTTGTCTCAACTCTGTATCCTGATTCTCCTGAGCAAGAACCCAGGACTTTGCGGAAGCGCTCTTCCCACCCAGCGGAAAGCCACCCAACAAGGCTGCGGCCAGGTGGCAGCTGGAGGTGTTCTTCCGAGTTTTCCAGAAGGATGCCGGCAATTACGTTGCGGGTGCAGTGTGGCTGCTCTTGCGCGAGGCCCTGCAGCGTGGAATTCAGCTTCAGGTGAAGGGCCGGGCTATCATAGAAGTTGGTTTCTAGCCCGTTCTTTCAGAAAGGTTTTGATTTTGCCATTGTAGTTTTAGACTAGGTTCTAAGGAATAGACGCCGTAGGGTCCTCGGAGAAGAGCCCAGGTTTGGCCCAGGGGATGTTCTTCGAAGCTCCGGAGGCGCACGGCCCGGCAGCCGAAAGAGAGGACCGGGCTCCCCAAGACTCTCTGGCCATCTGCAGCGGGGAAGACCGGCGCTTGATTCACGGTTCTTGTTAAGGAATTTAATTTGAGCTATACCATAGTGGGGGTCTATAGTAGATTAATATGGTTTCCTTATGATGGTAACATTCTTTAACAAGAACCCAGGATTTTGGTCCCAACCTTCACCACAGTGGGTGTGCCTCACAAATGGCTCCTCCTGAGACTCAGCGAAGAGGAGGTGATGGCTGCCGACCTAAGCTCGGGAGCTCTGGGTCTCTTGGAATCCTCGGGTGAGCTTAGCCCGGTCCGTGTCTGGGACGCTCACAGCGACCCGAGATACGTGGTCCGCTGCTCTGCTTGGGGCGAGGATGCACGGCTGCTGGCCCGGCCGCCGAAAGTGGGCGGGTTCGTTGCAGGGGCGGCGCAGATGCGCTTGGCTGTCGGATCGCTGCTTGCGGCAAGTGGATTGGGCTGGGATGCAAGGCTGGGCGATGAGCTTGCGGAATCCCTTACGCAAGAACCTGCGACTGTGCAACTGCACGAAGACGACACCTTGGAAACTGCCAGGAGACTTCACAATGCCATCACTCTGCTGGGGCTGTCTGCCCATCTTCCCTCTTCCTTTCTTGAGGCTGCTTCTGACGAGGACATTGCAGCTGTGCATGCAGCCCCTCGGCCACCTTTTCAGAACCATGATTCTGTGATGATTGCTATGGACACAGGAACCTTCTTGTAATTGTGGGCCAGCGGAGCTCGAACTTAGAGTCAACACGAATAGTGTCTCTGTATATCGATCCTGTGGCAATTCCGTAAAGGATAACCCAGCTCATCATTCCTTTTCATTTTAATCCTTGGCAGAGCCTGTTTGGCAATTCGTTTGTCCGTCCGCCCCTCCCTCCCTCCCTACATCCATCCATCCATCCATCCATCCATCCATTTATCCATCCATTTATCCATCCATTTATCCATCCATTTATCCATCCATTTATCCATCCATTTATCCATCCATTTATCCATCCATTTATCCAGCCATTTATCCATCCATTTATCCATCCATTTATCCATCCATTTATCCATCCATTTATCCATCCATCCATCCATCCATCCATCCATCGATCCATCCATCCATCCATCCATCTATTTATCCATCCATCCATCCATCCATGCATGCATCCATCCATCCATCCAGCCAGCCAGCCAGCCAGCCAGCCATCCATCCATCCATCTATATGTCTATCTATGCATCCATCCAACCATCCATCCGTCCATTCATCCATCCATCCATCCATCCATCCATCCATCCATCCAGGTTCCACGAGTATACCATACACGTCGTAGATGTACATGTGCATGTAGAGATAGCTATAGATGTTATTATGTCTAGACATGTCTGTCTGTGCATGTGTGCGTGTTTAGCAAACCTAGAACTCAGAGAACTCAGAGATATCGTTCTTGGCATAGCTCGAAATGCTGTTTACCCCAACGGTCCTCATGAGTCATCGACTGCCCGGGTCATAAAATCACCATCTCCGAAGCTTTTCGCCTGGGTGCTTTGCGTGCCCGTGTGCTGGCTTGGACGATCCGTACCTACTTGTAGAGGCTCCATAGTAGTTCCTTTTTGGGGTTCATATTTAGAATCCTATAACGCAATCCCAAAAAGGAACTACCATGGAGCCTGTGGGTAATAAGATAACACGGACTTGCCCCTTTTCTTCTGAAGCGTAGCCTGCGTGCTCTGGAGCGCTACACTCATCTCATCAGCCTCGATCCGATGACTGAACAGCATGAAAGCGAAAAGGAGCGACCCAGATCTCTTAGGATACGTAAAATTTGACCAACAACTCACCAAAAACCCAAAACACTAGGCTCCTTGTTATGGCCGCTTAAAAAAAGCGAGTGGCTTCTTCAGCACTTCAGCTTAGCGGTATCTTGTACAGGGGCCCTTGTTTATAGGAAGGATCCTACCTCACTATGCAGGGTTGACTTTTCCGTTTCATAGGTTCTTGAAACAGTTTATTAGCAAGGGTCCTTTCTCAGACTTTTCGCTTGCATGCCCCTTCTATCAAGCTGCCAGGGTGTTGCGTCCTCATCCCGGAACCCCTTTGTATGTGCCAGGAACCCCGTGTGTGACGCAGGTACAAAGCCCAGCCTCCTAAACCCTAAGGATCCTGCACGCTAAGTTTTCCCCAAAAGCCGCAGCCCGTAAGAAACGCTAAACCCGAAACCCTGAAGCCCATAAACCTGAAACCCTAAAGCCCCTAAAGCCCCTAAAAACCCCCCGGGCAAGGAAGCAGTGGGAGAGATGGCGCAGCGGAAACTCCGAACTCTCGGCTTCGAGAAGTTGGCCCAAGCAGCTTTCGGTGCGAAAATGGAGGTTTAGGGGTTTAGAGTCGTTTAGGGTTTGGGGTTGAGGGTTTAGGGTTTAGGGCCGTTTCGGGTCGTTTGGGGTTACCTACTCTTCGGGGTTTACATAGAATTTTGCTTCAGGGTTTAGGGCCGTTTAGGGCTCAGCGCGAACCGGGTTTATGTAGGGTTGGTGGGCATGGGCATGGGGTGCTGGGGTTCAGGGTTTGGGGTTGAAGAGGGTTCAGAGTTTCTGGGTTGAGGGGTTGGGTTTGTGCAACCCAACAGGTCCTTCACAACGAGATGCTAAAGGAATGCTTAAAAAGGCAACCTCTGTACAACCACAATGACACCTTCATTGGAGAACCTTTGCCGTATCCCAAAAGGACCCAGAGTTGATAGCAAATCACAGAAGTGTTCAGACGAAGCTGGTTCCTCCAGATGATGCTGAACCACGACTTTTGCACATGATTAACTATGGATGTTGTACTGGATGAACCATAGCAGCAGGACTGATGAGGGGTGATGATGTTGGTGCTAATCAGGATACTTACTTGTCTCAGCTAATGGTAACGGGGATGATGGCCAGGGTGCTCTTCATTGTAAGTTTGTTGGATTCTCGTATACTGAAAATATCACGTAGGGCGTAAATCGTCGCACTGACAGCAATCATGATGCCGACTGCCATGACGCTCGTGCGAATTTCTCGCTCGCCGCCTCGCTTCTGAGTGCTCTTGATTGCCGATTTCCTTGGAAGGGGGCTCAACGAAATTAGGTGCCCTGGGTGACCTTGCACTTAGTGCAGTCTTAGAAGGGTGCGCCCCTCAAGTGACGGATTCAAGCCATACCTCACTATACCCAGGATCCTACAGGGACCATGCTCCAAAAGAATTCTCACACAATGTCAGCTAGACTGCACAACAAGCTAGGTTCTGGGGTTGCCTTTTACCGTGCCTCCACAACAAAGTAGTGTCGCTGTAACCCTGACTATATTCGACAACGCATATCTCGTGCCTTCATGTGCTTGTTCGCAGCATTGCTCGCAGACGCTGGCAATGCCAAAGAACGCGAACATGTCGCGCCGAATTTTCCAGAGTATCGCCGCTGCCATGCTTCTGATAGGTCTGCTAGGTGCTACCTCCAGCTTCGCAGTCAGACAGCAACGAGGAAGGGGTCAAGACTTCCGAAGTCTTCAAACAAAATCCACTTGGCGGATGAAGGACGGACAGGAGGACAAGCGCAGTCTCCTTGCGAAGCTCCGCGATCCCAACAGCAAGCCGAGAGATCTTGCCACGACGGTCGCTGCTTTGCAGCAGCGTCGTCTACTGACAGAGGCCCGGGAGTACACGACAGCGATCAATGTACTTGGCAAGTTGGGTCTTTGGCGTGAGTGCTTGGGCTTGCTGGTGGACATGCAAAGGAACGGGCTTACGCCCAATGTGATCACCTACAACGCAGTTCTGAAGTCCCTGGCGCGCAACCGCCGCTGGCAGGAGGCGATTCAGCTGATTGCAGAGATCTGGGAATCAGGGCTGTCACCCGATGCTGGGCCTTGATGTTCAGCTGCTGTATGTATAAACAGACAGATACCAATAACTACATAGCTGAACACTTACCATGTGTGTATATGTATGTAAATTTATGTATGCATGTATGCATACATGTATGTATGTGTGCATGTATCTATGCATTTTTGTATGTATGCATGTATGTATGTGTGTATGTATGTATGTATAAGCAAGTTGTCTTAAGACAACATGAGTTGTGTTTTGGCAGGGGCTCCAAACGAGCCCCAGGATGTGATATCCTACACAACGGCCATCTCTGCTTGCGCTGACAGCGGACACTGGAAAGAGGCTTTGCAGCTCTTGGCCGAGATGGAGCGTGCTGGGATCAAGGCCCACAGTCAACAAATTCTCAAAGCAGTGCGTTTGTACATAGGTGCGTAAGTAAACCTGTAGCTAGGTAGGTATATGTATAGGGTATATAGGTGTTACTGCATGCATGTAAGTAATGTATTCATGCGTGTCAGCATGCATTCACATATGTATATGTGCGGGTATGACAAGCTAGAGGCTAGTAATTAAGAGACGGCAGGCAGATCAAGGCGATTGTGAGGACAAGAGCAACATGCAACAGTTCTGGCACCCCAGACACAAAACAAGGTAGCCCCGTGCTCTCTGCGAAGTGCCCATGTCCTAGCAGTGGTTGTGACAGTGGTGGTAGCAGTAGCAGTAGCAAGAGCGGAAGCAGCAGGAGCAGGTAGCAGTAGCCGTAGCAGCGGCTTCTTTCTTGAGCAGCTTTGTTCAGGCCGATGTCCGGATCTTCAATGCAGCCATCAACGCTTGCGCTCAGGCCGGTGAGGCCGTGCGAGCACTGCTGCTCTTTCAAGGCATGCCCGAGAGGGCGTTGGTGCCGGATACGATTACGTACAATGCCCTCATCAATGTTTCTTGGTACGTCTTGAGAAATGCGATTCCTGTTTCTGGTTCACAATCCTGTCCAAGAAATCCCTGCATAAAGCCTACACTCTAGACGCTAGACAGAAGGCAATATACGAAAACCGAGTACCCTAACCCTGATCTCGTTCGCACCACAGATAGGACTTATATACACATACATATGCCCAGACCCTCAACTCAACCCTAAGCCCTCAAACCTCGAGGGGTCCGAGAGAAATAGGCGCTCACCGAAAAACAGGGAAGCCCTAGCCTCTGATCTGCTGTCGCACTGCGGTGCGGGAAGACGTGAGGCTTGTGCCCGAGGAGGAGCCTGGGAGGATGCCCTGCAGTCTCTGACAAAGATGAAGGACTCATTGAGTAAGATGAGGGACTCATTGAGGGTTTAGGGTTTAAGGTTTAGGGTTACGGATTTACGGGTTTAAGGTTTAGGATTTGAGTATTTAAGGTTTAGAGTTTTGGGGTTCAGGGATGAGGGTTTTGGTACATTTTAGGGTTTGAGGGCTTATGGTTTAGAGTTGAGGTCCTAGGGCCTGTGGGTGCAGGGCTTGAGCGTGTAGGACTGTAGGGTTAAGGCTAAGGGGTTTGGGGTGTGAGCAGCAGTTGCCATGGGGGTGTAAGGGTAAGTTCGGGGGGTAAGTCCCCCGTATAGGAACCCTGAAGTCTTGTGGTGCCTTAGGACTTTGGGTTTCAAGATCTCGAGTTGAAGTTTGTGCATTTCGGGGTTTGATTGATTGACGAACCGCGAAGGAGCAGGGCTTGACTCCACAGACAAGAACCTACAATTCAGCCATCAATGCGTGCCGGGCCTACATGAGGTATTTTTTAATTAAGGGATCAGGGGTTTAGGGGTTATCTTCGGGACTGTCTCAACACTAGCTTGCTTTGGTGTTTTGGACAGATTATTTCTGAGACCCCTCGATGCTCAACTGCTCTCCCGGCATCTTTTGGCAACTAGTACAAGTGCGTTATCGCCACAACTCACAGCATTCGGCTTGCTACAAAATCAGCATACACTGTTTGGGACAGAGCTCTCACCCTCGCGCATGCTGAGGTGCGACAAAGCTTTCCGTGGCTACGAGACCTTGCTGATACTCGCATGCACTCAGGAAGTCAATCCAGCTTTTGACGCTTCGTCTGGCCATGTGCCAAGTTTCTGTCCATCGTAATTAGTCTGCGCTTCGTCACCTCCATCTCCATCTCCATCATCATGCTGCTGCTTCTGCTGGTGCATCCTGGTATCACCTTTGCTTGTGTCCCAGGCTGTTGGATGACATGCATGACCATGAGGCCCCGTCTGAGTCTGATAGCTAATTGGAAATGCCCTCAAGTCCGCGAGCAAATTTGCTGCGCAGGCGAGGCCCAATGCGGTGACTTATAACACCGCGATGAGTGCATGCTTGAAGGGCGGAATGCAGGAGGAGGCCGGGAAGCCAGTCTTCGTTTTTTGATTCAGTTCAGTGAATGTTGCAGCTGAATGCAACTTTGTGGCAACCCATTGGTGCTTGAAAAGATGGAACCCGTGAGAACGCCCGAGACTTGCAGGCTCGTGCCCTGCTCGAGGACAGCGGTCTGCCACTTGCTTCTGTTTTGCTACTCCACATTTGGTCCTGTGCATTTACGGCTTACAGGGCTAGCCTTGCTGCAATGTTCAGTCTGATCTCTGTACCTGGGTCGTTACCTTTGTGTTTTGCGTTGCAGCCTGAGCGGATCTTCGTGACGCCTACTGTGGCTCAAAGAGCAAACGTGCAGAGGGCTTGCAGCATGTTAGGGTCCTCGACAGGTCATTCGCAGGGCTACGGTTCTTGGTTCTTACTCTTCGCTATGCTAGTCGGCATCAACCCGCATACTCGGGTAAACCGCTGCTAGGCAGGACCATCATACCGCAAACCTCACCCCATCCCTAACTTAATCCCAATAGCCCTACAGCAATTCAGCCCCAAACCCTAAACTCCCCAAAAGACCGAACGTGTTGTACGAATGAAGATGCCTCTGAGCTCTTGGATGGCTTTGCGCCCCAGCTGAGGGAAGTGGAGGCTCGATCCTAAGCCACAACTCTGCATCCCAATTCCAACTAAGTCCTAGGCCGTAAAGGGGTGGGTTGGGGTGTCTAGGTGAAGTAAACCCCAATTTCAGATGGAGTGCAGGGCTGATTGAGATTTAATTACGGTTGACTGAACGCCAATTGAACGAGGTCTCGGTTACAGGGTGTTTGGGGTTGATGTTTTCCTATACCCTAACAGAGTTTCAGGTTTGGTTTCTCCAGCTTCGCGGCCGGCCCAAAACCCAAAATCTGTGAGGCTGGGGCCATGTCAAGCCGACCAGGTGTCGAAGCTCGCGCGCGCCCGAGAGGGCTTCGGGCTTCAGGGGTGTGGAACGCTCAAACTTTGGCTAGGCTAGGGCCAGGCGGTGTAGGACTGAGGGGTTTTGTGGCTGAAGCTTGTTGTTTTCGGGTTGGAAGGGGCCATCCAGGCAAGTTTGTTCCAAGAGCTGTAGAGCAGGGCGCTGATCGTTGGGATTCCGATGATACGTCCGACTTAGGATCAGTAGCCTTCTGCAAACCCCAATTTTGAGCATTAAATACATTGTGCACGGATTTTCAAGGAAAGGTCATGCATTTCACAGGATGACTTTGCGGTACTGTTGGTTGATGAACAGGTTCGAGATGATACGACTAAGTATGTGGTTGAATGCTACGTTGCAACAATCCGCCGTATGCCTTACATCCCAAATCTTGCATCCCTTGAACAAGCCGCCCTAAACCCATGGGCCCCTCTGAACCTTCGGCCGACAGGGGTGGATCTACCCGACGATCCGGAAGAAGCTCGCGTGAAGTACATCAAGCTCAGGCCGCTATACATATGTACACCTATGTGTGTGTATATATTTGTAGTATGTACATATATACATGTGTATATACACATATACACACACACATATGAATACATGTATACGCACGTAGATATCTGTAGAGAACAGCGGGAGATATGAGTGCACACTACATAAGTAAGGCACACACTGGCAACGGAATGAAGCCTAACCGAATGCGAGATAGAAGTATCGACCAGCAGATGCAGTTTTCCTGTTGGTATATCTTATCACGCAGGCGCACTCAAGCACATGCCTACGGTGTGTTGATCAACGCCTCTAACCTTGCATACATCCGGAACCGCCACAGCCTTAAAGCATACACCATACACCTTGATTCCCCTACTCGTAGTGGCCTAAGCCCTAGTGAAGCCGAGAGCCGAACCCTTAAAGCCATAAAATCTCTGAAGCCTAGACTGTGGCTAATCCCCAAACCCGGAGCCTACATCCTAGCGAATCTGCTCCAGCACGGATTCAGGCAGCTGGTACGCGAGACCTTCGAGAGCTTCCTCAGGAGTTTGAACTCGCAGCGACTGGATCGAACTGGCTCTAGTATACAAAGATAACTACAGTCCGTCCTTAAAATGTAAAATTCGACAAAACATGTAAGCCAATGTTTTTGCATACGGACATGAAGTATACATGTATAGCCATATGTACTTAAGCTATTACATATCATGGGGTCTTCGGGATGTCGGGTTATCCTGTCACGTCCTGAGGCCTGACCCTGAGTATTCGAGATCTACCCGTGCTTGTGGACATGGTGGGGCGGTAAGAGGTGTAACCGGTGTAACCAATGGTTTATATTTTTTAAGAAGTCCCCGAAGCAAACGCTTCATGAACCCCTGGCCATGAGCCCTCTTATGAACCCGGAAATCGTAATCTTTAAACCAGTATACCCCCGCCTTGACCCGGAAGGCAGTTGAGTGTCCGAGGTCGCTGCGCTGGCTGGAGCAGCAGCAGCTGACTGAGCAGAAATGTGGGGCAGTCGGGGTGTACTGCGTGGTACATGTGTCAGTAGTCAGCAGCTTGAGGTGAGTCACAATCTAGAGAGAGCCCGGAGGCTGCTGTACCGTATCGAAGGGTGCCAGTTCTTCATCAAGCTTTTAAGCGATTGTTTTTGGAATCATACTGCATCACCACGCTTGCCGCCGGTCTGTTGTTCCCTGATAGCTATAGTCCAGCCGCAATCGAGAACAGCGGCGGTTGCCTGCATTGGCAAAGGTTTCTTAACGCTGGCTTCTCGAATCGCTTGGCAATACAGCCTAGACACTGATCCCGCGCTTCGCAGGAGGATCGTGTCATCTGATATGCTCGTCGAAAGTAAGCAGATTCCGGAACTCTAGTAAAGCTCCTTAGTTTCTTGGACAGCTTCCAGGCAGCGATCGACCCGGACGGTTACTGATAGGTGAAGTCAGTTTGTCCTGGACGTGCGAACGTTAATCAAACAGGACTCTCTTCTTTGAGGTCTCACATGGAAGTCGATTCTTTGCTCAGGTTTGAAGACCATGGCGAGAAGCTGAACTCGGGGGAATTCCTGCGGATTTTCTCCAGAGCACTGCCGACAAAGTTCTTCTTGTGTTTTGTTTTGTGCTTTCCATTTCCATGCCTTTGGAATCAAAACCTAGACTAAGCTCCGAAACGCTGTGCCAGGTCTGCCCGCGCCTAGATTCAGCTGCCTTCCCCAAGTACGAGGAGCGAAAGCTCGTGCCGGACCCGGGCCATGATGTGTGCTCTTTTGGGTTGGGTATGGAGCCCCTTTATGCGTGCATGGATGTATGTATGTGTGAACATACATATGTATGTATGTGTATGTGCATATATATATATATAATCACGTGGACACCCATACAGTTTGTTCACAACATACAGCACGGAATTGTAGAGGGTTGGGCTCTCTGAATGAGTCACTTATACTGAACTTATACTGTTGGGTTGGCTGTGTGGTTGCTTAGTCGGTTCGTCAGTCAGTTAGGTCAGTCACATCAGTCAGTCAGGCAGTCAGTCTGCCGTAGCTGCTTAGCTACTTGGTTGCACCTACGTTGCATCTCAGGCGGTGCACCTCTCGGTTCTGAAGCTTTTCGAAGGCCGGTCGGTCGAATGTGGAGGAGGGTTGGCTTCGTGAACGAGCATTCAGGGTTTTGGGTGGCTTTGGGCTATTTACCCACTGCTCTGGGTCGCACACCACCGTTATTCGAGCGACCCTTGCGAAAACTGACTGCACCCGTTGCTCAGCGGCTTGTTCCGTGCATCAGGGTATTTGCTCCTGTGTGGATTTGTAAAACTTTGAGGTGTTATTGTTTCGTGGGACGTAGCGTCGGCGTCGCGGGCTTAGAGGTTGGAGGGTTTTGGGTTCGTTGGTCAGGATTAGAAAAGCTTGTGCATGGCTTCTGGTCGCAGGGATGGACGTGGACGAATCCGGTGAGACCTCCTGGATGGAGTTTGTTGAGTTCATTAGTGTCCGGAACCCAGTCCTTCGTCAATACGGCATCAGGCCCGACAGCTGCGCCCTGAGGATGCCCTGAGGAAGTGCGAGCCTGCAGGGGCAACTTGAGGCATCCGTTCACGTGGTAATGTCTTGATGTCGACGGGTCGGTCATTTTGGGATGGTTCTCCATCATCCTCGCAACGGTCCTTGCTATCATAAGCCCATGCTCAGTGAGGTAATCTTATAAGGAAGCCAGCGTGGAGCAGCCCCCCTTATCGAAGGAATAAAGCAAACAAAACGACCTCAAATCCTATAGTTCTTCCGGGGGAACTTGATCTAAGCTTCACCGGCAAGGAAAAAACAGTATGTACTGTATTCCCCTACTATGGTGACCTAACCTAACCAAATTAAGTTCAACCCTCAGGCCCACCCGCGAAGTTCAGGGTTTCACGGGACCCAAGCATACCCCCAATATTATATCATCAGTACCTACTCGTACCGTCATGATACATCTCTCTCGGTTTTTGGTTTTGTGGTTCAAGGCTGTCATGAAACAAGGTTCTTAGTCTTCAAACGTAGAGAAATACTACACCTGAAACCTCAAAGAGGATGCCGCTCTTCGGAGTCGCTTTCTGAGGCCGTGGCCGAGGAGCTGCGGTTGAAAGCTCAAGAGCTGCGACCTGGCGGCGGTTTTTTTTGAAGTTTTAGGGTTTAGGGGCTTACGGGTTTAGGGCAGTTCAGGGTTTAGAGTTTAGGGAAAGTTTAGGGTTTTGCTGAAACTTCTATGGGCTCACGGGCCTGTAGGGCTCGAGTTTGTGTTTTTGTTGGTGCTTTCGGATCCTCTGAGGGTTTAGGACATGCTCGGGTTTTAGGACTCTTGGGGCTTTGGAGCTACAGAATTTCAGTTTTTCAGGTTCCAGGGCTTTTGTTTGCTCTAAACAGTGGTGTGACAGGGTGAGGTTCTTACGTTCAGCGTAAGGCCGCCTTGGCAGTGTTGGTTCGATGTTGCGCCGCCTGTGTTGCGCAGTAAACTTGTTGGACGAGAATTTGTGCACCACACGCGATTCATCGTAATTGCCAGCTTGTCAGGGTTTAGGAGTCTTGGCTGGCATTTTGGTTTGAGGGTTTGAGGGCTTGGATGTTTTGATATTGGGGGCTCTGGGGTTGCAGGGTTCAGGGGTTTGAGTGTCTCGATCCAAGTGCGGTTTGCTTGTAGGGTTTGGCAAACTTTTAAGGTGTGCCGGTGTAGTTTTGAGGAGTTGGTGTCGGTTGCTTGCGTAAACGTCCATCTGGGCCACTCAAGACACCTCTTCTGAGGTAAGGGCATCAGCCCATGTCATGTGTGACCGATGCCCGAAACCACCAAGGCTTTCAAGCTGTCCAGCAGAGCAACAGGAGTTTTACGATTTGGGCTACAACAGGCACCCTCTCCTTCGACCCAGGGCCAAAAGCTGAAGCTGCAAAGCTCCACAGCTCTAGACCAACTTTTCCCGAACCCGCTATAAGCCCGTCAAACCCTTGGTGGATCAAGGCCTCCACAAAATCGTCCCTAAACTCTAAACTCCAAAGCACCGATCCAAGGTCTGGCCAAATCTTCGAGTTCCATACCGCGTCACTTGTGGGGCTCTCAGACACACTGGATCTGTAACTAAACCGGCAGCTCTTGCAATGTGTAGAAGTTCGAAGAAGGAACCAGACCCATGATGTTGGTGTAGTAAAATGGACCTAGTTTTAAAGACATAGAGATGAGGCAGACATCTGAACTCGCACCACCCCTGGTACATCGTTCCGAGCACCACCATCAGCTTCCCTGCAACCATCATCTTCATCTCAATCATCCACACTAAGGTGCGAGGAAAGGTTTTGAATCATTTGATTTGTCTGTTGAGGCTAAGGGTTGATGATGCTGCTTCCTCGTGTGCTGCGGACTCCTGCGGACATACCGTATTACACTCGATGTACTGATGTGAGAAGATCGAACCTCCCACACTACTGGCACTAAAGTCGGGGTTTTGGAACATTGGGAGCAAGAATCTATTCACTGCTTTTTGGGCTTTGGGGGACGTCTGCCGGATTAATTGGGTGTGCTTGGCCAGGTTCTTCCTAATTACAAGCCCACCATCACGAAGCCGTGAGCTGAGTCACAGCCGGCTACCGGTCTATGTGAGTTCGCTGTTTTGGGTTGCTTACCGAGAGCCGAGGTGCCATTTCGACAAGGTCTATTTCTGGCCGGAGCCTTACTCTGCCAACTCTCCTGGCTGGTGCTCGAAGTTGGTCAGGCCGAACCATCCAATGGAAAGTGCCATCGTGTTCGAGGAGGGTCAGGCGAGGCCACAGCTCCCGCACATCCCAACATGTGAGAGGCCAGCCTCCCAGCACGTCACGTCTTCCTCCGGAGGCAAGTTTCTTCCTGCACCGGCAGCAGACGATGCTGCGCCGGCGAAGCGCCCCGCCTAAAGAAGGGGATCCGAAAAAGCGCTGCTGCGGCTTCCACGACTGAGGAGTGGATGGCCATCAGAGCGACCTCCTCGCCGCAGCCTTCCTCTACACCGACAGGCTGCACTCTAGGGAGCTTTATCCTTCGAGTGGCTCCTGTACATTTCTCTGATGATTCAGTCCCCTGTAATAGCTGACAGAAAGCTGGCAGAGTCTTTGAACCTTCCCGACTTTCCTCTCCAGGGAAGATGCCAACGTCAACCTTGTCGTCACGTCTGGCAATGACAAGACCTTGTGTTTCTGGGACAGGGTCTCAGCTTCTCTCCGGCTTTCGCCTCTCAAGTTTCCTCGTGTTTCCTCAGAGCCGGGCTGGCATTCTGACCAAGGATGCTAACGCCTTCAACCTAGTGAAGCGTTGGAGCCGCGCCCCCACTGCACCAGTCAGCAGACACTTGCCGGCCTGTACGCAGTCTGGTGCTGAAAGTCTGCCTGCAAGTAGGGCCGCTCGCAGCCGTAGTCCCAGTCTAGCGACTGCCAGATGGTTTGCGAGATTTCACTTGTTAGGTCTGAAAGACGTGGTCGGAGAACTTTGCTGGTGTGGAGAGATCAATGCTTTGGCCTCGGCCCTCTGCCCGTCAGTGTGGTCTCTGATGGTCTCAGAGTCCGAGAGTCAACCGCAGAGGCTCTTATAGGCCCTAAAGCCCATCAGGGGATGTCAAGGGCTGTCTCGCATAGCTTGCCTTCTCAGAGGCTCTCTACGCCGCTGATCACTTCAGTGAGCGCTTCTGGGGATGGCTCATCAGAGACGAGCTGGAGGTCAAAACGCCGAGTGCCCCAGTGCTGTGCTGACCCGGAGACTCCAACGTGCTTCAAGTCAGGATACCTTCATGAGCGGATGCCAAGCAATAAGTTGAGGGAGAGTCCTCAACCAGTGAACCTTGCAATGTCAGGGTAGACGGCATGCTCCTGGGGGTTTCTGGAAAAAGCGTCTTCTAATTTTCTGCTGAGGACTGGAACAGGTGGCATGAAGCCCGACAAGAGCTTAGAGCGGAAGCCTGAGAGTTTGACAAACAAAGGACCGGGACCGCTGAGCCCATCGAAGCCGTTCCGTACAGTTCTGTCTTGTACTGTGCTGCCCTGCGCCCGACATCGCCACGACGCCAAAGCAGTTGGCTATCGCTGCGGAAGGATGCAGTCAGATAGTGAACTTGCCAGCCTCCCAGGTTCAAGAATGGGCACTCCAAGGCCATCCAAGTGCCGGCCTCGAGAAGGGGGAGCAGGCAGTCTGCTTTAGATTGAGTTCTGCTCGGAACTTGGGGCGTCGGAGGGAATCTCAGAGGAAGTGCTGTTAGTTGTTGCCGTCAAAAAAACGCCGGAAAATCGTACCAAATCCGTGTTGACCACGAAATGACTGAGCCCAGCTGTCTGCGTGAGGACAATCAGACAAGAGTTCCCGAAGGCCAAACCGATTGGACCCAAGGATCGTCTCAGGCCTATGTGTCTATCTCTCTCTATATCTATCCATCTATCTGTCTAACTAGATTTTGATGTAGATATACTGATGTGGATAAAGACATATGTACAGTTGCATAAAGATACATATACAGGTACATAGACATACACACACACACACACACATCTATGTCCCTTTCAGTTCGCTTCTTCTCGCTGAGGCCATGAAGTGGTTGGAGCCGCTCCAGTCTCATCCTCAGACTCGTCGCAGTTTTTCGCAGTTTACGGTTCTCCCGTTCTTGTCCTCGCTGTAGTGCCGTATAAGCAGTAAGTAGCTAGAGCAGCAGTGCGCCGACTGCGCTAGATCCTTATGCCACATGTCCAACTTGTCATTGTCGGGTTGTCACTTGTGACCACACTTCGTGCATTGTTGGCCCCAGAGGACTAGTTTTACGCATTTACGATCGGCTTGAGGCGATGCCAGTGCTGATCCAAGACTCTCCTCCCGGAGCCATGAGAAATCCTGAGAATAGTGCGCTACAGTGCTCGCCCTAAGGCTGCGACTGGCGTACAAGAAGTAGAGGGGTAGGCAAGTGACTGCGAGACTGCTTGCAATCTCTGAGCCTAAGGTGTTTGGCAACCGCCTCCCTGGACACCACTGTTCAGATCTTTGATACAGTCCAGTCGGGTCCCCACGACAGTCGGGCATGCAACTGGAAACTGCCATTGAAGTGTCACGACATGTCAATGCCGCAAGCAGTGCTTCAAAAGCGGATTTCAGCATTCGACTTCAAGTATGTGAGGGATCTCTGCTCTGCTTGAGCTCTTTCGGGATTCGAGGCAGACGAGGGCGCACGTGCTACAAGGCCACACCAAAGGCATGGGTCCAAGCTCGGGATGGGCCAGCTGGTCTTGTTGCCTTCCTCGCATGAATTCTTTTTCCGCCGCCCCTTTGATTCTTTCATCAACTGTCGCAGACCTCTGGTCCAAGAAACGAAGACAATTTGCACTTCCGCAGTTCAGCTGAAACCTTGGCTGTGCTTGGAAAACCTTGCCGAAGCTCCTGCACCAACGAAGCCTGCAGTGGGAAGACCGTTTTTCGGAGATGAGCAAAGCACTCTTTTCCGATGCTGCTTGAGCCATGGCGTGTCTGAAGCACCTGCGCTCACAGACGCGAGCCGTGTGATTTGGCACCTTGAGATGTCTTCTAAGGTTGTAGAGTCTTATAATCGTGATGGGATGCCCTCGAGCTGCCAGATTTCAGCTTTTCCCTTTGCTTGTCTTTAGCAGCAAGTACATGGGCAACTAGCCACCAGTATCCTCACCACTCGCCTGCATCTGCGAAGATAACAATAAGCACAAGGTTGAAAGCCTCCAGGGCGGGATGCCTGCCTGGGCGCCTACCATCTCCCAGTGCAACGACGCCGCTTGCTGGTGACAGAGAAGGCTGGTTGAGAAAGTTTAGAGCCACGGGCCGCGGCATCATACAGAAGTCTATATCTGTATCTGCATCTGTATCTCTACCAGTATCTTGCAGATCATACACACATAGCTCATGTACATGTACGTTCCACTTTCCAGGCACAGAATCCGGGTCGGATGCAGCCATTGCTTGCACCGAATTAAAACGTGTGAAAAAGGCTGGAGCAGAAGTCTGGGCTGCGCAGGATGATAAACAGCATTCCAGGTGTAACCCAGATTGCACTCAGCGTGTGCGCTCAGCATGTGCGCTCAGCATGTGCGCATGGCGGAGGGGATTGAACCGGCACAGTGACTAACAACCGTCCCCTCACAGCCCGTTAACCCAGCAAGAACAACTTCAACAACCATTGGAGCCTGGATGGCGACAAGCACCGATTGAAGCTTTCCCTCAGCATGCGCGACCATCTTCCAGCTGCGATACGTTTCAAGGGAATTCGAGCCCCCAAGGTCCCCAAGGTCATCAGTGAGTGTCATGAGCCGGCTGCATCGCATGGGGTGACGAATTGCAAATGCTTGCCTTCAAGCTGGAGGCTGAGTGCTGTTGAAGCCGTAAAAGGCCACCACCAGGGTCAAAGCAGTATTGGCGAACTCTGTGTAAGGTCGTCAGCAGCCGGGTTGCTTATAGGGCCTCAGCCTCCATGATGATGGCGGTTTCCAAATCCAAAGCGTCAAACGTGTCGGACCTGCTCTCCGACACACCACCCAAGCTTCGCATGTCTTCTGACTGCTTAGATTTAGACTCCCATGGTCCACACAGATGCTACCAAGATGACACGGCTCCCACGTCCCAACCCATACCGCTGCAAAACCAACTTCATCATGCAGGTCTGTGAATAGCGGCCTGTCACATCCTCTCGAGTGGCCTGGTCGTACAAGCACTTGAACACACTGAGTATTCCGAGTCTGGCGATCGCAGTGTGCATCCTTCACCAAGGGCTGCCATTTCCCTATCCTTGTTCAAAGTGCCGCTAAATCGGCAGCAATCTGAAGCTCGTCGCAGTCATTCGTCTCCGTGTAAGGCGTGTTCCCTGAAAGGCCATCGCGATGCACGTCAAGTGTCGATGTTCACATCTGTGGCATCTATTTATCCGCCAGGCTGTGGGCGTTCCCCTGCCTAGCAAGGCTATCTCATGAGAACTGGGGCTTCAGCTAAACAACCCGCTGGTGCGTTGCTCGATCCGAGCCCTTACATATGCATACACATATGCAAGTAGGTAGGTCAGTATGGATGCATGGGTGTTTATGCGTGTATGTACTTGTAGTTATATATCCAAGTATCTATGTATCTGCGTATACACTCTGCAAATTTTTAGAGACATGTATGGAGAGAGAGTGTGTGAGAGTCTCGCAGAGGTCGTTGGATCAGCGCAGATTCGGCCTGCCTTGCACGCATCGAAGTAGGGAAAAAACAAATCAAAGCTTCAAGCCAGAGTTTAGCCACGGTGCTGGGTGTCTAGGGCTTAGCATTAGGGTTTTGCACGACCGCCAAGTTCTCAGGAATCTGTGGGTGTCACATCAACGATGGTTCGGTGAGACGCCAACGCCCTCCCCGGAAGACCGCCACTGGACCAGTCTTGGACAAGTCTTTCGGAAGACTCTCGCCATCTGAGGGTCCTGTTCAAGACAAGAAGTATCCGCGAACTGACAAGTTCATATGCTCAGAGCCCCAAAGCCCTTCAAACTTAAGACTCAAATCCTAAGCCCTAAACCTGGATTCCTTCGGATTGCTTCCAAGGCGAGCGCACGGCGAAGAAGCCCGAGGAACCTGGGAGTTTCAGACACCGGGGAGGAAGGGTTTAGGGTGCCCTCATACCGAACCTTCAATCGGCAACGTTATTTGTTAGTTGACGGACCCCGAACTTGATATTCAGACACCATGCAATGTTCAAAGTAATCAGACTTTACATTACATGCTCCGTTGTAACGATGGAGTTGTGGTGACATTATGTGGCATGCTGCTCTGATGAAATCTGCTGCAGTGCGGATACGACCATGTACGACATACTATGTGCAAGCTTGCTTGTGTAGTCCTGCCTGCAGGCTCCTGGTAAGAAGGTCCCTTGACATGTTCTCCAGATAGATGCAGGAGGCAGCTCCTTCACAGACTGGGACCCCGGAAGATCCCAAAGTGGCCTGTCTGCAAACATATCGGGGGTTTCTTTAACAGAGGGATACCCGAGTTAGTAGTAACCATGATTAGGTCCAAAGCGAGAGGGTCTATTCTTGGGTCCTGTATTGTCTGAAACTCCCATGGCCCAGGAGCAGAAGAGCGAAAGTAAGAGCAAGAGCGATTCCGACGTCACCGAGTACAAAGCGCCCGGGATGCAATGAGAGGATCTCTCGAGACCTCCCGTGACATTTCACAGTTTCCAACCCTTAGCCATAAACATGGTCAGGTCTGTATTACTTCGGAGGATTTCTTCAACGTCTCCACGCTGCCGGTGCGAGCCGTCGTTCATCGCAGTGCCCTTTGGTTCGCTCCTCCTCCGCAGTGGGGAACCGGCAGAGCCATCAAGCCTGCCATGCCTTCGGTTTGGGGTTTTGAGTTGGAAGCACTGCTTCAAGAACCGTACGAAGCTACTTTACTAGCTTAGCAGCCGTCGTCGTAGTAGTGCGAGTAGTGCTCGTAGTACTACTACTGCTGGTAGCGCAGAGGACCTAGTAGCACGAGAAGTACTAAGTCGTATAAGTACCGGTCATCTGAGCTCCGAGCTCAGATGAACTTCATGTTCCCGCAGTTGGACCTGAAGTGGGGGCCTTTTGCCGAGGGCGCAGAGCAGGCACGCGGCGGGCCCGAGTTGAACCACTGCATCTGCAGTATATGCGTAGATATATGCACGTAATACGCAATATCTATACATATATATATATATATATGATGCAGGGCTGCCACACCCCCCCTCCCCCCCCACCCCATGGTATCCTCCCCCCTTCCCCCCCCCCTCCCCTGTGGTGTGGGGCCTGTGGTGGTACTCTTTTTGCCGCGACGTTCTTATGTGTTACTCCTTGTCTTCCCTCTTGCTGTGGCACCGGTGATACTGCTCATGATGTTGTGCTGCTCTAGACCGGGACAT
>CAJNDT010000514.1:102173-137173 GCA_905221615.1 Symbiodinium sp. CCMP2592 | reverse complement strand
GCTTTTGGAATTCAGCGAGGTTTTGGGTTTAGGGTTTCGGGTTCAGGGGTCGCCATACTATGGCTTTTTGTTACAGCTTAAAGGGATGATATGAGAATTAACAATTCGAAGAGGGTTTTGGGGGTTCCTTATTATGATCATAGTACAAGATACCCCCAAGCCTTACTCTAATTAGAGAGTGCAAAAGCCCAGGCCCCATGACAGTCCCTTCTGAATTATTAAGGGGGCCCTCCCCTGTTGCCTCTCTGTGGCGTCCTCTGTAAGACGAAAGGCCGGCGAGCTGGAGCGCCTCGAGCCCCGGGCCCTCTGCCCGCTCAGCGGCCTTCTCAGTCTGTCTGATTCAAAGGTACGCGCTTGAAATGGCTGATGGCAGGACAGTGCGGCATACTGTAGTATAGTATATTATACAGTAGTATAGTATAGTATTTTTTTGTATTGTATAGTATAGTATGTAGTTCATACAGCACGGTAACGCATACTATACTATGTGGCATCGAGGGTGCAGGCGCGGCAAGTCTCCGACCCACTGTCTCGCGAGGTCGCGACCGTGTGGTTATCTCAGGTCGCAGGCCGGATGCTGAGCGAGATGGCCTGCGCACGCAGAAGCCTTGCACAAGCACACGCCGTGATTGGATTGGGTTACACCAGGGCATGGTAAAGGCGGATTTTTTCAAGTCCGAAACCCCCAATCAGCCCCCAAACTCCCGACTCTGGGAGCATTCGAAGATCAGATGTCAAGGATCGTCGTCTTCGACCGAGATGCCGGTGACCCTAAGATGACCTCCGACTGGCCTATCAACGCTTTGGCCTCCCTTCCTCGTATTCTCTTCAAAGCAGGTGTTCAAGAAGGGCCTGAGGGTTTAGTGAAGCTATCAAAGTTCTGGAGGGAGCTTGCGGCCTGAAGGCAGGTATTGCTTCTGCTGATGTTCAAACCAACATGCACCTGAAAATGGGATTGCTCACCTGGCAGAGCGACATGTGGCACGAGCAATGAGCGTTCGAGGTGCATGCCTGCTAGAGTCATTGTTGTTGCCAGGCATTTGATCACAGGCAGGGCGGGCGGAAGTGCTGTGCCCGCCTGTCGGCCGACAATCCGGTGTCGAGTACAAGCCATGGCTGCTAGATCTGGTTTTGGTCAGTTCTACCATGTCAGATGTTGTTTCACTGCCGATGCAGCAGCCAGCGCTTGCACTCCCCCACTGAAGCCAATGTCTGTGCTTCTGCCAAACTTTTACCATGACATGCTCCTTAGATCCGGGTGTTTTGTCTTGGCAGGAACTTGGAGATTGTCACTCCCATCAAGAATGACCTGTATGTATGGGATGCTGGAGCCTTAAGCACCGGATGCACTTCTCTGAGTTGCTTCCGAGCCGAGGCCTTAACCGGTCAAAGGCTCCAGATCCATGACAACGTCATTGATGCCAACATCACGGCTTCTGTCTGAGTGAGGGCGGGGGGGTGCATTAAGTCTTGGTAGTCTTGGAACTGAATGTTCGGTAGCTATCTTGGTGTGCTCTTTTCGTTCAGCAAGTTTGTCTGAGGGAAGGAGAGTAGACAGGAGGCAACACAACGAAAGCCCCAGTGCAGAGGCCATCTGCTTTGGAGCCCGAGAGCGACGCATCTTCGTCGGAGATGATCAAGGGAGCATCAACTGCATCAACGCTGTGCGAAGCCCAGTTGCAGGGAGGCCAGAATTTGTAGGTTCAGCCCCGCGAAGCATCCCAGAACCCGTTCCGGAAAGCCTCTCTTGGACATAATTAGCATAGGGGTCTTAATGATTGGAAAGGTATGCCTTCGGGAACCTGATTCTATCGGTTGAGGCCCTGCATATTGGGTTTAAGTTCACCAAAGCAGGCTTGAACAAACACATAGGTCATAGGCCCACATAGGCCCTAAAGCGTCGAAAGCTCTCAGGCTTGCGGCGCACAACTTAAATCGCTGACTCCGCATGCCTATGAGGCCTGGATAGATGGGGCTGTTGGGGGTCATGGATTTATATTGGGGTGGTCTACAGGTTTCAAGATATTTGGGGCTTGAGGGTTCAGGGTATAGGTTATAGGTTTACGGCATTAGGGATGCGAGGTTCTCCAGTCCTCTGTGTGAATGTCACCTCACGGACCCAGAACTCTCCTTCGATCCCTAGAGACCTTAAACCACATCCCAAAGCGCAGAGCCCCCGACTCTGCTACTGTCATCGGCTATAATATAGAAGCCCGAATAATTGCCAACACTACTCTTAATGACTGCTGGTTATCATTACATACACCATTTGAAAGTCAGAGTGCGTTCTAGGCTGCAAACGGCGCACATGCTTGCGCGAACCTTATGCGCGGCTTGCGCCAAATTTACGCTGCCCCCCCCAGTTTCTGGACCGACCCCTGGACCTACGCGAGAGATGTGCTGTCATGCAGTGATGCCACCGATGCGTGTCCTGCGTGGATCCTTGCGAATCGAGCATCTACACCTACATGGGGGCGGCTGGTTTGATGTGCCGTGATGCCACCGATGCGTGACGTGTTTTGCTTGCGAAATTGAGCGTCTATGCGGGGAGTGGCTGGTTTTGATTTGCATGTCATGCTTCCCGGGATGTAGGAGGCCATAACGGAACCCTCGGCGCGGTTTTCCAGTTCGCTATCCCTTGCGGGAAGCCTTCGCGAAACAGACCTCTGTTTTTTTTCAGAGCCTCAATCTATCTCCAACGTGACAATCCTCAAGATGTAGTGAGTTTTGATGACGAATGTTGCATGTTAGGAGCCTTGAGTGAGTGCCTCGGGACTCATGGGTTCTGGGTAATCTTCTTGACATGTCGTGGTATGGGGTTGGGACATGACCGGCTGATTGTGATCTGAAAGCACTTTCGCACTTTTGATATAAAATACCAGGGAAACCCTGTTCTAATTATATTTTCAAGCTTCTATATCACCCACGAAGGTTGCCCAGATTGAGTGCATGCCCGGGAAAGTGCTGACGCTGTCCGCCCCAGAGAAGGCGTTGTGCTTGGACACGCGAGACCCTAAGGCCCCAAAGTAGGTCCTTTTTGATACTCATATTTAGAACTCCATAAGGAAACCCCAAAAAGGAACTCCTATGGGGCCTATGGGGAGTAGGATGAGTAAGACAAGCAAGAAGGAAAGGACTCAGATAGTAACTAGAAGTAGCACTGATCGTAGGCATGGTGGTGCCCTGACCCTCTGGGAGCCCAGTAATATGCTGTAGGACGAAGAAGTCATACTTGCTGGGCGACTTCAGGGCTGCCCAGGCATTGACAGAAGTACACAACGTGAGAGTGGGATTTATTCGATAAAAAGAGAGAGAGAAGAGAGCAAGCCCAGATTGCAGATATGGCCCAGGTCATCAACGTCCATGATGCGGCTTGCCTTTGAAGTCCGATACAGATCAGCGGACGGCCTTCAGCACATAGTAGTATGCTCTTGAGTCGAGGACACGGACGAGAAGAAGGCCATCCTGCTGAAACGCATCGATGTCCTGAGCTTAAGTCGAGGTTAACCACTTTCCGACCTCCCCCTCCAAGCTGCATCAAAGGGGTCTTTGACTCGTGGCTTAGGGACAGCCTGCTTCCTTCGGATGCCTTAGGTCAGTGGTGCTGGGGTGATCCTGAGGCCGGGCATGACTTCAATATTACTATTACTATTACTTATTACTATTACTATTACAAGTTTGCTTGCTCTGGTCGGAGGTTTGCGCATGACGAGCGCGAGATGCTCGTCATCTCCACCGAGGAGGGAGAAGTGGGCTGGTGGCCCGACTGCACTCATCGAGATAGTTAGAGGGCTCGGAGAACAGGCCACCCGAAAATCGGGGCCTTAATGAGCAGAATAGGGATTGGGGGGTATGACTATAATATCACATTTATACTAAGGAACCACCAAAACCCTATTCCAATTATTAGGGCTTCTATATTAAACTCCTAAGCCCCAAACTCCACCGGCCATGGCACGCGAGGTACAGCGCCGATTTTGCCAAGCAAATTGCAGATACCAGCCAGTGCGCGGTGAATCATTCACAGGCCAGGGTTTCAATGAAGGAGATCGCATGTTCCGCCCACCCCCCTCCTCTTCCAGAACTCATCCGAAGATGTGGTCCGGCTTTGAAGGCCGTTTCCTGCTGCTACTACTTCAAGAATGCGCCTCTCATTGTGTCCGCAGATGCAGGCCGGCATCTGCAGTACAGTGAACCCCTAAACCCTAAGGCCGAAGCCGAGTTTTCCATGTCAGACCCCTGGAGAGGCTCGGCGATTTTCTGGTCCGTGCCTCCCCTCAGACCCTATGACTTCTTCTCAAAGTGTCTCGGCAAGAAGCAGCTCCTTTGTGTCTGATTTCCCAAAAAAGGAAAGCACCCTGAAGCGGCAAATTAGTCATCGCAGAAAATCCAAGCCGAGGATCCTCTTAGATGTCACCGGCGACGAGGCAATGGTCTAGATGCCAGTTAAAGTCAGCGGGTTTAGTTAGGGGTTTGAGGTTTTCAGGATGTAGGGCTGCCGCAACACGGGAAGATAATTGTTGTGAAGGCGGTGAGTTGGCTCATTGCGTGAAAGAAGACGCTCATTGGTTCGACATTTTGCGAATGCGGGTCACGACAATCGTGACAATAACCCTAAACCCTCAACCGACTGGACCGATGGCCTCTTGCTGCCGCGCTTGAGGAGGGGACGGTGGCCATCACATCGATGAGCCGGAAGCCAAGTCACTTGTGGAAGTTGAAGCTTCTGGGGTCCCAAACCCCAAACTCTGGGCCCCAGGCAGATCCGACCAGATCCCGCCTGCAGGTCTTAGCTGGCCCGACGAGGGCCGACTCTTCGTGGGCACAGACCGCGGAGGCGAATTCGGAAGTGTACAAAATCTTGTTGGATTTGTCCAGCTGGTTCTTCACTGTTCGTGCCAACTGTAACGCTTGAAGCTTCACACCTCCGGCTGCACTCTGTACTTAAGCCCTAATCCTGTAAACCTAAACCCCAATGCTGTTCTCGCTGCCAGCTATAGCCTCCATCGACATCTCGATGGTAGTGGAGAGCGCCAAGCAGCAGCAAACCGAGATCCTGCGGAGAAAGGAGCCCGAGACCCAGAGCTCTTACAAGAAAGGGGCCTGAAGAGATACCAACAGTAATAGTTTTAAGGGTTCCTTGATGTGACTGTACTATCATATTCTACACTTCTGATTTTGGCGGCTTCTTGTTTGGTTTTGCAATGCTCTTGTTCGCTTGGTGAGGTTTGTATGGGCTTGAGGCTGTCGCTGGTTCTGCCAGTTTTCTTTAGGTTGGACTTGCTCTGCACAAAGATTAGTTCCCTCGGTGGAGCCATTTGTGATGACAATGAAGAGGCAGTGGTAGGAGCAGTGGCGGTACTACAGCACTAATACCAGTCTTGATACAGGTTGCAGCGATGTTCACAGCTTTGGGTCATGATCGTCATGTAGTCACCGTTGCCAACACCTTCTGTTGCCTTTGTGATGCCGAGAAGTGCAGAAAGGTCTGGCGAAGCGGCGGAAGTCATCTCTGGGCGTATCTTCGATTCGCTGCCGGCTACTCAGAATCTACAAGCCAGGCATCCTAGGCAGGCTTCTGAAACGCATACTAGGGAGCATCCCAAAGTTAAGCTTTCTCCGAACTTTCAACTTCCTCATAAGCACTGCTCGCTGAGATGAGCTGGCTTCGATCGCCCTATGTTTTCAAACTTCTTCGCATTTCTTACGGTCAGCTTCATCGTTAGTACTATTATTATTAGTATTGTTATTAGTAGTAATTAGTAGTAGTATAACTTATAACATCAGAGCCATCCGCCTCCTGGGTTCGAGGCCTCGTCCTGTTAACTCGCCGGCCTATGTCTTCGGCCTGGATAATCTGTGGCTGGCCGCAGCCCAAGGATAGGGTTTGGCACCGTTTAGGGGTGAACGCTTGGGGTTTCCGTGGTTCCGGGGTTGAGTCATTGAGGGGTCGTAAGGCTTACTGTTGAGAGTTTGGGCTTCTGGCGGTGGAAGCTGCGCAACGCAACGTTTTTTCGGTTCAGAGTGCTGCAAGAACGGAAGGTACAGTACGTAATGCTCTGATCTTCTACCAGTTCTACCATATAGCAATTTCTACATCAATATTCTGGAATATGGTATATTATGACACAACAGGCTCTAACACAGCAGAGTATCTGCCGAGGTGGAGAAGGCACATGCCATGAACGTGGAGCAGATCTTCTTCTGCTGCAGACTCAGACCGGTCGACACTTGAGGACCTGTTACTATGCTACATAATATTATTATTGCTATTATTACTGTCATTATAAGTAATAATCATAATAACAATAATACTAATACTAATACTAATACTAGTACTAATACTAATACTAATAATCATAATCATAATCATAATCATATTAATAATAATATTAATAATAACAATAACAATAATAATAATAATTGTTATATATGTTACTGTGTCATTAATAATATTGCCATTCTTGTTCTTACGTCGTTTCACTGCAACGCGTGTGAAAACGCAGCAGTGGAGTTCCGCCCTGGAACCTTTTCGTCATATACTATATTGTTATTGTTTTGTGCAGGAGAGCATCACATACTCTGAACCGTACAAGCCTTGAGCCCGAAAAGCCCCAAACCCCGAAAGCCTGAAACGTGAACAGATGAACGACCGCAAAACTTAAAATTCCCATATATACCCTAAAACACAGGAAGTCTTGACAGCCGCAAAACCCAGAATCTCAGGTAGGCGCCAGCCTCCCGTGCTCCTTACGCTTGGCGCGGGCCTTGCAGGGTCCAGGCCGGAAGGCGTAGACAGCCTATGTGGGGTTCTAAGGTTGTAAGGTCTGAGGTCAGGGTGAACAAGACTGGGGCTTTCTAAGCGGTTTAGTGTTGTAGCGTTCATAACAAGCTTTGTGGCCGACAAACGGCAAACAAGAAGCAGGTTTGCCTATGTGGTCGTGGGGCAGGCTGAGAGAGGAAGGGAGGCCCTTCTTGAGAAGATAAATTGATTGAGATGGACCTTGCAGTATAGCATCTAATCCGCCCAAACTGTATTATGATATTGTGCTTTCAAAATACTCATTCATTAGTTTGTTTATTTGTTTGTAGGCACATACATGTCCTCTATTGCATGGTATGTATGTATGTATGTACGTACGTATTATGTTGCGTGTAGGTAGGTAGGTCGGTAGGTATACAATGGAAGTATGTGTGTGTATAACTGTATGTATGAATGTATGTAGGTAGGTCATGCATGTATGTATGCATGCATAGTATATATGTATGTAGTAGTCGCCCTTTGCTAGACCTGCAAGACCGTTTGATAGCCCTTAAAGAGCATTTATAGACCGTCAAAAGCCACCTCCTGTCAAGTCAAGGCGGGGAGGCGTCTGTGCGACTCTGGGCACGGAGCTCAGATGTACCGAGTACCAAGGCCTTGCTTACCCGAAATTCGCCATGGTCCATTTCACTGCTTGCTTGTGGTTATAACCAGGTCGTCGAAGGTCTGGCTAAGTAGGGTTACAAGGGTGCTCCTTGTGTTGATCAAGCCCTAAACAGCAAACCCCAAAATCTACTCGGATACCAACATCTGCAGCTCTTACTCCAACCCCGAAGCGCTAAACTTAAGCACTGAAGCCCCAAGTCCCGTAAAACTCACTCTGACATCAGAAACCCTGTAAGCCGCTACCAAAAAGCTGTTGAACCCTAGAAGTCCCTACAAGCCCCCCTAGCTCGAAAGGACCACGCCACCGGCCAAGCCCTGGGAACCCTGGAGCGCCTTGGCTTCGATGGCCTAGGGCACAGGAGACCGCTGCTGGCTAGAACTACGGGCTTAGGGTACGTGATGGACTGGCGGGGGCATTCATTCTTTTCTATGTTTCGGGTTGACTGTTGTTGCACTTGGCTACTTCTCTTGGATGTCAGCCGCTAGCCGATGGTTGCGGAGTTTGAAGGCGTTCAGGGTGAAAACTTTAGATGATTGATGCTTGTGATGTGCCTCCCGACCCTGTGCCGTTGCCCTGCCGGTGTAGCGTCAGCGTCGAGCAACTAGGAGTAACATTTGGCAACGTGTTCAGGCATGTCATATGATGCATGCATAACTGTTTACGTGAAGTGCTGGTGTTCACGCAACCTGAACACCGAAACTGCCTAAAACCGTACCCTAAGCCTTGAACCCTGAATCCTTATGTACATATATATATATATATATGTGTGTATGGATGGATGGATAGATGGATAGGTAGATAGACACATGCATCTATATGTATATGTATATATATATATACATACACACACATCTCTGTACATATACAGTATTTCTATATCTCAGTCTCAATACATATGTATGTCTCAGTCTCTGTGTTATCATAATCCATCCTGGCCAGGCAAGGTCTTCCCGAAGGCCTCGTGTATCAGCGCAGCACGGATTGGACCTTTCCACTGGATCCTCACCGTCAGGCTTGCCGGGGAGTGATCAAGACGTTTTTTTTCTGATTTGAGGTTGAGGGCCTTAGTGGTTTTTATGGTTTGGGGAGAGGAGATCACGCAGCAAGCCAGCAAACACCTTTTTGGGGGTTTCCGTACTCGAGCCAGATCCAATCCGACATCGACACCTTGGCAGAGGCGGCAGAGGCCCATCCGATGTCGCCGCCACATGAATTGAGCTCTTCTGGCATCACAGAGACTTCCGCGAGGAAATGTACAGCAATGTAGAGTCACACCCTATGATGACTGCCCCGGGGATCGCATGCCTCTGCTCAGTTAAACGAAGACACAGCCAATGATCCCACCCGGCGGCCGAGCAGGACTGGGCCGGGGGATTTTGCGTTGACTTGCCCAAATCCCGCTATTGCCTGAGTCTTTACGAGATCAGGACCTTAGGAGCCGACAGCTCGATGTACTTGAAGGGGCCAGGACCCCAGAGTTGGAAACGAGGGTCGAAGGTGCCATGAAGACGACTCTCTCTACGGTGTCCCTTTCCGCTGCCGCTAAGGCAAACTGGCGAGAGGCCGGGCGCAGACATGTTGTTTTGACATAGGCGTTCCCAGGTGTAGAGCCAATTCTGCATGCACCCCTCTGACAACCCCGAAACTCTGAACCCTAAACTCATATTCACTCATATATTCTTATATATAACATAATATGATATAGTAGAATATAGACAGTGAAATATATTGATTATAGTATAATATAATATAATATAATATAATATAATATAATATAATATAATATAATATAATATCTCTATATATATATATATATAGATACATACATACATATAGAGTTATATTTGTATTTCAAAGCCTGAAATCCCGAAGCCAGCTTTCACACGATACGTTGTGGGAGGATCCTGAAGCTCGTCCAGAAGAGGAGGATCGACGGCTCGCTGCTGGCCTTCAATGACGGATTCGCCTCCTTATGCCTGCTAGGGTTTTGGGTTTAGGGTTTACAAGGGTTTACGGTCCATTTTAGGATTTTGGGTAAGGCGCTCGAAGGCGCATACATGGTTGGATCACAGGGGTAGATCCGTTAGCAAGTTGAAGAACGGCCACCGAAATCGATAACAGTGGTGGTGATAGTAGCAAGAGCAATGGCGATGTGAGTTGATCAGTGGTGATCGTGTTGGTGCCAATAGGAGCGGCTACTGGCAATAAGTCGAACGAGGATGATGGGCATAATTTCAGGTTTCACTACGAAGTTAAACACCGAAGCCAAAAAACACAGAACCAGATGCCCAAACCCTAGATCCTGAGGCCACATACTTACACTCCGACGTGAAACCTGTTTAATGGCCGACGGACAAAGGCGCCTAAGCCTTAAACAGCTTGTCTACTCATCCTTAGAGCTAGGATCCTCCGGAACAAGCGAGGCTGAATCGGTCGACTTCCACTCCCGACATGGCTTGGGCCGCAGTTTATGGAAAAGGCTGCTGCTCAGGTGCTTGGGTTTTCTGGGGTTGGGGCTTAGATTCAGGGTCACGGTCGGCAAAAGCAGAAGTTACTGTGGCCTCGTATGAGTAGGGCTTTGGCTTTTGCTTTAGTCATTGACTCAGGGGCCTTCGGGTGAAGGTTTAGGATGATCCGGCGTGGTCCAAGGTACAGTCGAGTGCCGGAGGCAAGCTTGCGGCTTAGATTCCTCAGGCTCCAAGTGTGACATGGACCGCACCCTCATTTAGACGCAGCTATCTTGCTTTTGTGTTGGCCTCAGGTTGAATTTGCTCGGTCCCGGCAAGGTCCGTGGGCAGGACTTCGCCGTCTTCTGTCTTGAGTCTGCGACATTGGCAGCCGGTGCACATTTCCCGGAGCATAGGTGTCGGAAGAGACGGTTTCGGTTGTCTGCTTCAGGCTCGTGCCTGGCATGCTCGATGTTTTCCCGCGAGGACTACACCTCCGTTTCTGCCAAGTACTTGCAGTCAGCAACTTAGCTACTGGTAGCTTTGCGCGGATTTCCTCTTCCTTTGCAGTCTGCATTCTCTCTGCTCCTGCTGCAAGAGAGAGTGTCGTTCCTCTTTTATGGTGAGCATCCATCAGCTGCCTTTGTGCACCGTGTTCTGAACCTCAACGGAGTACTGCAAGTCTCGATGCCGACTCAAAACTCACAATGAAGTTGCAAGGCCACTTCAGCGAAATCGCATGACGCAGCAGAAGGCCGAGGCGTCTGCAGTCAGAGACGGGACACCGCGAAAAGAGGGCTGTCATAGCATCGGACCCTCTGGACTCCAGACGTCGGCGGTTCCAGGACGGTTCTGGTGGACTCGTTATCGCTGTCGCGATCGGTACAGGATTTTGCTTATCGTGAGCGCTTTCTGCTGCTGCTGCTGCTAATGTCGGTGGTGCCGCTGTTTTTGCTGGTGGTCCACTCGACGAAGCTCAGATCTTTCGCCGTGCTTCATAGATGCAATGCACGCATGCATGCATGTACTTAGGTGTTTGTTTATGTCGGCACGATCGAAAATAAACCGGGACAGCTAGACTAGCAAAATGACTTTCTACGGGCGTTCGATTCAAGACCAAGGAACGGAAGAATGTAGGATACTTGTATCAAAATGTAGAGCCACTTCAGCGTAGGGCAAATGTTGGCAGATCGACAGGACTGGTATGCGGGCTCTGCGGCCGGCAGCGTATCACTGCCAAAGCCAGCACCCCAATCGGCGTACTTACGGGGCCTACATAATTACCAATACTATTTCGGAGGGTGCTTATGACAATTATAGTTTAATGGGCCCCCCCTAAACCCTACTCGAATTATTAAGGCCCCTGTATCAAGGGTTGAGGACAAGTTCAGGAAAGGCGACGAGGCTTCTGGAGACCAGGGATTGGACTGTAAATCATTAGGTATCGCAGCCGTCCAAACCTAGCTGCCAGTGTATCCTCGATTACTTCTCAGATTCTTCTTTAGAGCTGGTTTACCCCCGAGGCTTCAGAGTGGAATGGCGCGGCCGACACTCTCAGAGACGAAGCAGGTGCTCGATGCTGCTTGGGGCTGAGTCCTTCAGCTGCTTCAAAACATTTCCACACTGTACAAAGCAGCTTTGGCCAGTGCCGAATGCGCTGTGACTCAGGCACGAAAACTGGCCATAGCCCTGGGAAGCTCTCGAAACAGCCACCGGGCTCATCGGAAGTTCATTTTCTTCTGAAGGCTGCGAAGATCTTGGGTGCAGCAGCCAAGGGTTTTCCACTCACGCTGGGATTGGCCTCTTGAGCGTTGGGTGCGTTGTTGTTCTAAGCTGCTGGCGTTGTGGTGGTGGCAATCATCGGGACGAGCCCCAGTAGTTAGTAGCTAAGGCAAGGATGCGCGATCCTGAGCATGTTTCACTTCCGCACTGCGCAGGCCAAGCTTCAGTAGAAATCAGGCAAGGGCAGCCTTTCTGGCAGAAGCGAGCTCGCTTGGCCTCGTGGTGTGGGACAGGATGTCCGTGTGTTCGCAAATGCGAAGAAAAACTGTTAACGACTTGGCTGGCTGCTCTGTAATCAGGGCAGTTGGTCCTGTGTTTCTCAATGTTTCACGGCCATCATAGGTAAATGCATAGATGAACGCGAAACCCTGAGGCCCTGAAGACGACACTCTCAATGCAACACTGCAGCAAACCAACTGGGTTCGGTGTTCGTTGGTCAGGTGTACAGGAATTCGTTGCCAGATTTTGAACTTAAAAGGTCTCACGGGCTTTCCAGCCTTGTGTCTTCTCCTACATGTGCGGATGTCATCATGTCGGGAGTCGCACGGAGCAGAAAACGCAGTCGGAGCCGCACAGCTACATTTCAATGGGATGCCGTGGAAGCTTGTGGCTTGTGATATTGACGAGGCCTAGGGCTCAACCCGATGTTTGCACGGTCGCTGTTTTTTCGTCTGCGGTTTGTGTTTGCTGCCAAGTGGCTGTCGCTGGGGTTTCTCGGCCACCGGCACTTGACCAGTTGATTGTCAAGTTTGATTTGTGCAGCAGGACATGCGATCCAGTGGCATACCAATGGATGTATCGCCGGCTTGCTTTAGCAGTGCTGTCAGCGGTTGAATGGATCTGATCATGGCGGCATTGGGGCCTGGCAGTGTCCGATAGGTCATTTCCTACAGTGTCGCCCTGCGAGCTACACAAGATGCCGAGACTGCCATGCAGCTGATGTGTGGACCCTGGCTGGCACATGCTTGTTTTGGATTCGTACAAATCCTGCTTATGCTCATTGGAGGGAAGAGATGGATGCGCGATCCATCATGGCGGACAACATGATCTTTGGAGTCTGCGGCCTCTGAGCAACATGCAGGAGTATTAGCCAAGTCGGCTTGTCTTGAGGCTGCGATGGGTGTGTGCGACCGTGCACGAGACCTTCCCCTGGCTCTAAGGCATGCGGCATGCAATACTCTGTGTTTCTGCGTGGCAATTTTCGTCTTTCGCATTGTTAACCTCGGGCAGGTTCTTAGAGAAGATGAGGCTCAGCGGAATGCAGCCGGACTTAGTCATCATGAACTCGGCTGGTGCCCCAGACCAAAGCTTTAGCTTGCCTCCGCCACAGGTCTGGGGATCAGGCTTCGGGGTTAGCCTCCCGAATGGCGCACATACCTGAAGGTCATCAGCACCAGCGAGAAGGTGGGACTGGTCTTGGCCCAGGGCTTTTTGCCCAGTGGTGTGCCTTGCGTCTGCAGGCTGGAGAATGGGAACAAGCCCTTGCTTTCCTCAAGGAGGTGCAAGTCCTGGTTAATTATGGGAGCCTTACAATCCATCCCGAAAAAGCGCCTGATTGCAACACTCAAGCTTCAACCCCCTAGACCCTAGGAGGTTCAACCCCTCACCCCAGCAGAGATTCCCAGCTTGCCTTGAGCCTTCGTGTAAGCAATAGGCAAAACCTTGTAGGGAACTGGTCGCAGGATACGTCTCATGTCCATCAATATGATGTGACCTAAACAGATACAGCAGAAAGTAATCACACGCGTATAGAACATGAGTCAGCATGCTCATGGGCTCAATGTCCATACAGACGAGTGAATATTCACTTGCGCGTGTCTTGGTGTCTAGACATACATGCAGACATGTAGCACCTTGGATTCAAACTTCGCGACTCGGGAGCATGCCTGCTCGCATGCCCCGCAAAGAAACCCAGTAATATGTGATATACACGCGCACACAAGCAGAAGAACTTCTCAGTCGAGCGACCCAGATGAAAAGCCACACCGGTTTCACTTGGTCTTGAGCGAGCAGCTCATAACAGTTTGCAACTACTTGAAGAAATGCTTTCGAATGTTTAAGCCACATGACCATGCAATGCAGACACACAGACACACTACACATGCACACAGCCAATTGGATTCCAACGTTCAACAAGCATCCAACGTGGTCTACGAGCTTGGTGCAGTATATTCGGCCTGTTTTCGCTCACGACTGCACAAACTTTAAACGCTAAACCCCACAAGCCCCGAACTTCGAAAATCCTCAGCCCATGGGCGGGGTCGGCACCACGTTTCTCGGTGAGCCCGATGCCAGGCGGACAGGAGTTCCCTGCATCCGGATTTGGTCTGGAGCCTCTGCGGCTTTTTGGGTGCTTACATGAGGGGGGTTCGTGGGCTCATGTTTAGGCTTCTATATAGTAGGGTTTCGGATTTGAGTGTAGTTCTTCGACTTTTGTTCATGGTTTGGGGTCTCGTCCCGTGGCGTGAGCTCAGGCTTTGAATTCAGGGTTCCGTTCCATAGTTTCGTCAGGCTCGAGGCCGGTCTGGGCTGGGGGGGGGGGTGGAGCCAAGGACGCTTCTATGACCCTGCGTCCAATGCAGGGTTCGGCCTTTATCGCCCGAGAAGCCCCATCCTTCTGCAGTAATGCGTTGTGCATCGTCGTGCCGTATGAAGTGTCATCTTCGTGCCTACGTTGGATAGTGCACTGCGCAGAGCGGGCTGAAGTGAGGTCTCGATCAGTGGTGCCATCAGCGCTTGCGGCAAGAGCCGACCTTGCCAGACTTGTCGCGTGGGACAATGCCAGGAGTGCAAGGTTTGGCAGTCACAGTATATATATATATATATATATATATATATATATATATTCAGGGCCGCACGCATGGGGGTAAGAGTTTGACGGAGGGTCCGTTGCCTATTAGACCAAAGTTCGCAGAAGGGGCGGGGGGTTCTGCAGAAGGGGGGTCCCATATTAGTTATTATAATAGCAGTTATAATATAGCTATATTATAATTAATATAAGTTTAATATAATTAATATACTTATAAGCTATTTATAATATAAATATAATATATTTAATATATAACTCTTAATATATTTATACTATTATACTAATAAGCTTATTATATTCCTACTATGTTATATATTATAATATACTTATGATATATCATATATATATATATACAGTATATATACTGTTACTATATTATACCATGTCAAGTATATACTAAGTACTATATTTGGCGTAATATATTATACACCATATACTTTGTGTATCTACTACATAAACGATGCATTAGGTACTATATGCCAGGGCCACAAACTGTGCACACCGAAACTTTGTTTAGTGTCATGCCGTAACGCTCACAACAAAAACATGCAAACCCCCGTGAATGATGCTGCAGGCTCAGAGTCACCACATAGCAGCCCCAAGGAGCCTCAACATTACAAAAAATCTCAAAGTAAAGACTTTATTAAAGAGTCACCACCATCCCGACTCCCGTGCTTTGCAACCCCAGCGTCATTTGTCATGTCATTGCCGTGGACATTGTCATCGTGGGAACAGCAGGTCAGGAACCCAGTGCACAGCGTCAGTCAGTGTCTGCAGAGCGGTATCAGGAACCCAGCGCACAGCGTCAGTCAGTGTCTGCAGAGCAGTATCAGCAGGAACCCAGCGCAGAGCGTCAGTCAGTGTCTGCAGAGCGGTGAACCCAGGGCACAGCGTCAGTCAGTGTGTGCAGGCGGTATCAGGAACCCAGCGCACAGCGTCAGTCAGTGTCTGCAGAGCGGTGAACCCAGCGTCAGTGTCTGCAGAGCGGTAGGCGGCATGATCAAATGCGCCGCATAGGCTAGGAAGTTAAGCTAGGATAGAGTCAGGGCGGCATGACCAAATTCGCCGCGTAGGGTAGCCGTAGGTAGAGTCAGATGTGGCATGTTTAATTCCGCCACGTAGGTTAGTTAGGTGAGTGTCAGCAGTGTCAGGTGTAGCCGTTAATTTAATTTGCAGTGCAGTGCAGCAGCAGCAGCGCAGTTTGAGTGTCAAGAGTCAAACTCAAACATCAATCACATAATAATACACTAATATATATAATAAATAATAGCAGTAGACCAAACCCGTAGTCCCAAACCCTGAGTCACCAATCACATGTCAAATGCAACTCCATCCTTATTATATAAATTACTTGCAGGGTCATCACCCCTAAAACTTGAAGTCTGTTCAATGAGTTAAGTGTCACTCTCTCCGGTAAGGAGTTTGTGCCCAGAGTCACCAAATCGCTACAACGGCTGAGGCCAAACCCCAGTGTCATCATGCTGCCACGGCCATTCGCAGCTGAGCAACTGGGCTTCAGAGTCATGGGGAATTTTGCCGCTCAGGGCTTCAGGGTCAAGTTGGCTTCAGATCATTGCTGCTAGACTAGACAGAGTTCGGAGTGTCAGGTAGAGTGTGCGGCTTCAGTGATTCAGGGCTTCATTGAGGGTGAATTTGGGGGCGCTTGTAAAGTAGTGTCAGATGGAGTTGGGAGTGTTGGTCGATCAGTGCCAGGTAACCAGAATTAGAATCGTTGTGACTCAGTGTGCTGCTGCAGCTATTGTCAGTGTCAATCAGTGAATCAGCTGTAGCAGCACCAGTGTCACCATGTGGGGTGGTGGATCATGGTGGGGCCCTACGCCACCTCCACCAGCATCACACTGGGGGCCCTACATCCAGCCTCCGCCAGGGTCAGCGGAAGCCCCTCCCAAGCACAGGCTGCTGGAAATATCATGTTTTGAGTTTTGATTTTTAAAATAACGTGCTCTTGTATAATTAATAATAACCAGCTCAGTTAGTAAAGTGTTCCCGCTTCCCACCAGGAGCCCAACGTCTAATGCAAGAGCGTCATTGCACTCTTCGTTGACGACGATCAATGATTCGTTACGGTCACAAGTGTCGCAGCTGACTGGGCAACTCGAAAAATCCCAGGATGACTTGAAGCGTCAGAAACAGGACCTCTTGATGTCCCAACATATCATAGTCATAAGCTGACAGCTTGAGTATTTTATTGGTCATTTGTGTATATTATGTTTCAGGGTCGAAGAATGAAGTAGAACTTCAGTGGATTCAGAATCCCTGCGATCAGGAGTTTGAGAAGGAGATCTACGAGCTGAAGGGTCAGAATGCGAAGAAGCTCACATCATTGGATGCTGAGTGTCACAGACAGGTCCAGGATGCAAAAAAAGACCTTCGCCAGTGTCAGCAGGATGCGGCCGCCCAGCTCGAGAAATCCAAAGAGTCAAATGCTGTGCTGATGTCCAAACTGGAGGACTGACCACATGTGTCATTTTGTTTGGGTGAGTCTGTTTCGCAGTGACTTCAATTAATTAAGTTAAGTTAGTATTTAAATTTAATTAAATTTAAACTAATGGATGACTTGACTTATTCTTGCTAGGACCTTGAGCGTCAGCTGGTGGCGGCCCGGACTGCGCTTGACAAAGAGCGTGACAAGCGTGACTTCGAGTATGACGTGAGGAACAAGCTCAGGGAGGAGAGTGACGCAAAAAGTGTCAAGATCAAAGAGCTGAGGAAGGATCTTCAGAAACTAGGGTCAGAGCTGGTTCAAAAGGAGGCGCAGCTTCAGACCGTCCTGTCGGCCAATCAGCAGAGTCAATGAGGAAGCCAGGCGACCCATGATGTAATGTAAGTTATTATAATTGTAAAATCAAGGAGCAGATAGCACCGTTGACTTGAGTGTCTGGCCTCCTCGCTCTGCCCAGCCTTTTTTTGAAGCTAGCTGCTCGTGGCGCTCGTGAATTCCATTGGTCCATAGTGTCAGACAAGAATTGAAATTAAATCAGCAGTGTTGCAGTGTATTTAACATGTGTGCGAGCTGCCTCTGACAGCTTGGCCCAGCGTCAGCGTGTGCCTTCCCCACGCTGCAAAAAAAGCCCCCGTGGGTGTGTAGTGTCAGGTATTCGTCGTTTGATGTTTTATTTTATTAATGAATCAGCACATAGCGTGGATCATACAGCGTCAAGTTAACTTCAGAATTTAAAATTTAGGCTTCAGCTGGCCTTAGTTACTGGAGTTGAATCAACTCTAGCGTCACCCCAGTAAAACCCAAACAAGCCTTAACAACAAGGGTCATGAATGAATGAATTCTCGGAGTCAAACCAACAAACTGGCACATAAGTTAATCCTGCTCAAAGCCAAGCTTCAACCTGCAATTCCTTAATTTTTATTATTAAAGTCAGTCAAATCCCTCCTAACCAGTAAAGCTCCCAAGTGTCACGTGCTTGGTCTCAGGTATGGTGGCCCTTTTCCATTTTCAGCGGTGGCAGTCTCAGAGTCAGAGTGCTTCAATCTTATTTTGCAACAACTGCAGTGTCACGACCAGCGCAGTACATGTTACTTGATCTGTGGCTCAGACCATAACAGCCAGGGTTAGTTTGATTGAGTCTGCCTGAGAAGTCCGCCTGAGGTCCAGTGTCATCAGCGACCATTTGCGACGTCACTTTGCAGAGGCCCCCCGTTGCATTGCCCGCCAGTGAGAGTCATTGCAGCTGCTGGGGCACATGTCAGTCAGCTTGAGCAACAGCACCCGTTGCCCTATACCTGCTCAGAGCGTCAGTAGCCAGCCCCATGTCTACTTCCCGAGTCACTGAGAGTCGGGCTTTCAAGAGCCTGCCGGTCAGTTTCCAGGGCGTGGTGGAGCAGGCTGAACTTGACAGAGGGTCAACCCAAGCCGCTTAATTTCAAATCAAATAGAATTTTAAAAGCTCAGTGCCAATGTAAATTCAAGTCAGTGGGGTCTATCCTTATGAGTGTCAGCTGAGGTTTTGTACCTCCTGCGCTGCATTCACAAAGAGTCAGCCTTGGACATCGGCCGCCACTTGAGGGACAACCTGGACAAGAGGCTTGCAGTGCAGCATAAGTTTGAAGGATTGATTCTGATGATGAGGGTAGCTTAGCTAGCGTTATTTAGCTAAGGAAGTGGAACCACAGCGGCTGGGTGGTCAACTCCGGCCAGAGAGTCTTTCGCCAGATTAACACTGCAGAGGGCCTGCCGGAAATCTGAGCGTCAGTCAGACTCTTGATTTCATTCAGCAGGGTCACGTGTGCTGCGTTGCATGGATTTGTCGCAATAAATTAATACAGTGCTGAGGCCATGGCGTACAACTGGCAGAGTCAAGGGTGGAACAACGCAGGCTGGGACTGGTCAGGCTGGGAGCAGGACGGTGATGGCGGCTGGGACTGGGCAGAGGGTCAAGATGGCTATGATGTGTCATGGAGCGACCCAGCACAGCCCCAGGGTCAGGACAACGGGACCCAAGATGGCGATGATCAACACCGAGATGATGGGGGCCAGCGTCAGAGCCAACCCACTGACGGGGCCCAAGATGGCCACGATCAACGCCGAGATGATGTGGGCCCAGCTTCAGAGGGTCAGCACCAGGGCACCGGGGGGGGGGATCAATACAATGACGACCCGAGTGTCAGAGTCTTCGACGGGATAAAGTGGCTGGAGGAGCAGAGAGCTGCGGAAGCAGCGGCAGCTGCGGAAGCAGCGTCAGCTGCGCAAGCAGCGTCAGCTGACCCAACGAGTTCCACCAGTCCCCCACAGGATCAGCCGTCAGGTGCACAGAGTCATGATCAGCCACGACCACGTGCACAGGGACAGGGTCAGCAGCCCTCTTCAACAGGATACGGCCCAGGCCTCCGCCATCAGCGTCAAGACTGGGTTCCGCGTGCGGGGCAGCCAGATGTCATCTTCCGGGGTGATTTGAGGGAGGTCGCTGACGAAGTGTCAGAGAACTTCTTTGCTGTCCTGCAGCTTGGGTCGCATAACTCTTGAGTAACATGTCACAGACAGAGTCAGCGGTGCCAGCATCATTTCTCTGTGCTGGCTAAGGGAGGAGATTCTGGAGGATTGCGGAGCGTCACCTGAAGCATATGGCAGCGTGATGTATCTCGCAACCCGCTTCGGGAAGCTGGGGAGGTTGAGAGCGTCAATATTGATGCAGCCTGGCATTAATTAATGTACTGTAATGTTCAGTTTCAGTGTCAGCCAGCGTCAGACAAGTTCCTAACTGAGGACGCAAGCCATCCAAGCGATCTACACCAACAAGGGTCAAAGGTTGGATTCGTGGATCATGTACAGGGCCAGGGCAGATGCCGAGATTCTCCGCGAAGAACTGCGCCAGCGTCAAGACCAGGAGCAGGCAGCGGATGCTGATCGTGAGAGAGACGCCCTTGGAGGTGTTCATCAGTAAGAGGGTCAATATAATTCCAGACTTTACTTAACATTTCACACTGTACTTAGAATGTTGCCACTGTCAGAAGTGTTATTATTATAAATTTCAACTTGGTCCAAGACTGAACTGATGAACACCCCTTGCCCTAGCTGCCAGCGTCAGTGCGTTGCCTCACCCGTCACTGAGTCTGAGAGTCTTCCCAAAGTCTTCCGACGCTCACATTTTGGTGATGGCAGCAGTGTCAGCTTCTTCGGCTTCTGAAGAGTCAAAAAAGGCGTGAAGTGCTGCTCAAGTTCTGCCATGCCAGTTCTCCACGATTCCAGTGTCACTGCTGCTGCTTCTGATGCAGGTGTCAGCGCAGATCTTCAGAAACCGCGAGGCACCCCCCATGGCGCGGCACAGGGTCATTGACTGTCAGCCATGTCAGTACGTGATTTCAGTTCATTCAAGAGTCACTGTTGCATGCTTATTTCTGCCATTCCTTATTATTTATTATTGTTAAATATCATGAATCATTCGCCAGGCACAGCAGTGTCACCGTCGCAGTCCGCGAGCTGGACAGGCCAGGGTGGGTATTTCAATTTCAGGGTCAACTAAACTTCCTTCATAACTATGTGAACTTATTATATTAAAACTAAATAGAGGAATATTGAACTGAATAGTCGTCAAATGTTTGAAAATAAGATAGAAAGGTGTAGTCAGTAGAGCGGCATGAATGAAATGCGCCGTGGGGTTTCATTGGGTTCAGTATATCAGTTTTACATTGCATAGTCAGGTGTTAGAAATGATCAGCGGCATGACTGACAATGCGCCGCGGGGTTCTTTGATTAATTAAATAATTTTAGTAGACGTAGCATTGTGGTTTCAGTCTAGACTAGATCTTAACTGAACTGAGCATCATGTAATGTAACGTCGATTTGGGTCACAGCTTGAATGCAAAAAATACCTGAATCCAGAAATTGTGTCATTGTCACCGTATTGAATGAATTCACACCACTCATGAATGAACACAATCAATCACGAATCACAGCACAGCAGCAACAAGGAAAACAACCCAATAATAGCAGTCAATAGCTGCCACAGGAGTGCAACCTATCCGAATTTTTTTCGAGTGGCTAGTACAAATATAATTCGTTTGAGTCTAGATATTGAAAAAATCTACGACTGCCACCACCTACTACTACGTGGTATATCATTAGTTACGAGTTTACTACTCACTACTTCCTGGGATTCCTACTACTCCGATTACTCCTACTCCTACTCCTACTAACTACTACTACAACTACTCTTACTACTACTACAACTACTTACTACTTACTACTTACTACTTACTTAATTTACTACCACTACCACTACCACTACCACTACCACTACCACTACTACTACTACTACTACTACTACTACTAGTATTACTACTACTACTACTACTACTACTACTACTACTACTACTAGTACTAGTACTAGTACTAGTACTAGTACTAGTACTAGTACTGGTACTACTACTACACTACTACTACTACTACTACTACTACTACTACTACTACTACTACTACTACTACTACTACTACTACTACTACTACTACTACTACTAGAACTACTACTACTACTACTACTACTACTACTACTACTACTACTACTACTACACCTACCATAACAATTATATTAATTGAGAAACAGCGTCGCGCGACGCCTTGTGGGATGCCGCACGGCATCCTGACTGACACGTGTTGCAGCAAAAAGTGACTTCTGATTACTGAATATTTCACGTCTATGTAGGTGCCTGAAAGGCCCAAACAAGAGCGCCGCGCATCACTCAGGCCAGCGTCGCGCGGCACCACTCAGTGCCAGTCTGACCAGCATCATTACCACCTAATAAATAGACCTATCTGCTTTGGCAGGCTCTGGCTGCTTAGTAATTCTGCTAATACGACTAATGGTACCAGTACTAGTAGTAGTAGTAGTAGTAGTAGTAGTAGTAGTAGTAGTAGTAGTAGTAGTAGTAGTATTCGTATTAAGTACACTAGGAAGTATCAGGTTCAAGTAGTATTAGTATTCGTATGAGTATGTTATGAGTATTAGTCTGTATTAATATAAATAAGTAGTAGTAGTAGTAGTAGTAGTAGTAGTAGTAGTAGTAGTAGTAGCAGTAGCAGTAGCAGTAGCAGTAGCAGTAGCAGCAGTACCAGTAGCAGTAGCAGCAGCAGTAGTAGTAGTAATAATAGTAGTCGTAGTCGTAGTAGTAGCAGTAGCAGTAGTAGTGGTAGTTATGAAAATTGAAAAGTAATTCTAAATACTGGTTGTTGTCATTGTTACTAGCAGCGGTTGCAAGCTAAACCCTGAACCCGAAAAGCAACAAAGAGCTCAGATCACGGAAGCATCCAGCCAGATTTTGAGTATGAGCAAGGACAAGTCTGCTCTGAGGGGGGGATTGGGGAGGGGGGCGAAGGGAAAAGCCCTTCGTACTGCCCCTCCCACCCCCCCTTTCCGTGATCTGAGCCGAAAACCCCTAGCCCTAACCCGCTAAACCCGTACATTAGTGATATTAGTCAGTGGTCGAATCGAACAGAGCTATTAATTTAATAGTTACGGTAGTAATTTGATTAGTATTAATTGAATTAGTATCATTGTTATTACTATTATTAGTCTGAGTATTCCTATTTTAGTCAGTATTGCTATTGAAGTACTGGCGTATGGGCTTGCCTGAGAAGAATGCCAGCTGCCTGAGTCCGGACTAGTAGGATTTAGTGTCCGGGGGAGGCGTGTAGTGTAGGGCTGGGTGGCAGAAAGGGTTGTCGCGCGGCGCGCGGGAAGCGACGCGCAGACTGGAACGGTCTATGGCAGGATGCAGTGCTGGTTGGGCTGGCACAGAGCGTTGCCGCGCGGTGCTGGGGGTCTGGGGGTCTGGGAATCTGGTAGGGGGACTGCAGCGCAGTGTTGTATCTGGGGCACTGGGCTGGACACGGAGGTCCCAGCAGAGGGGTGCCGCGTGACGTGTGGGGCACGGCACTGAGCCAGACTCCAGGAAGGGTGCCGCGCGGCGTTTAAGGTTTGCTCGAATTACTTTACTAAGCAGCCAGAGCCTGCCAAAGCAGATAGGTCTATTTTATTTATTAGGCGGTAATGATGCTGGTTAGGCTGGCACAGAGTGGCCAGGTGCCGCGCGACGCTGGCCTGAGTGATGCGCGGCGCTCTTGTTTGGGCCTTTCAAGCACCTACATAGACGGGAAATATTCAGTATTCAGAAGTCACTTTTTGCTGCAACACGTGTCAGTCAGGATGCCGCGCGGCATCCCACAAGGCGTCGCGCGACGCTGTTTCTCAATTAATATAATTGTCATGGTAGGTGTAGTAGTAGTAGTATTAGTAGTAGTAGTAGTTGTAGTAGTAGTAGCAGTAGTAGTAGCAGTAGTAGTAGTTGTAGTAGTAGTTGTCTTAGTAGTAGTAGTAGTAGTAGTAGTAGTAATACTAGTACTAGTACTAGTAATACTGGTACTAGTACTAGTACTAGTACTAGTGCTAGTCCTAGTACTAGTACTAGTAGTAGTCTTAGTAGTAGTCCTTAGTACTAGTACTACTACTAGTACTACTACTAGTACTAGTACTATAGTACTAGTACCAGTATAGTAGCAGAAGTAACGGAAGTGGTGCCGCGCGGCGTTGGCACTTGTTGTCGCGCGGCGTCTGGGGTTTGGGACTGGTCCCAGAATCTCTAAGGCTGCTAGTATTATTATTGCTGTGGGAAGACTTGCAGGATTCGTTGGGTAGCACAGAGGTGCTAAGGTCCCCAGCAAGGGTGCCGCGCGGCGTGTGGGGCTTGGGGCCTGGATGCCGGCGTGTGGGGCTGCCAGAGCCCAGGAATGGTGCTGCCCAGGGGGGCGGGGTGCCGCGCGGCGGGCCTGGGTGTCGCGCGGCGGGCCTGGGTGCCGCGCGGCAGGCCTGGGTGCCGCGCGGCGTCTGGGGCTGAGCCAGAGCCCAGAAGGGGGGTGCCGCGCGGCTCGGCCAGGTGCCGCGCGGCGTCTGGGGAACTGGGCCAGACACCCATGAGGGTGCTGTGTGGCACTAACTGGGTGCCACACGGCGTTTAGGGTTTGCCAACTTACCACGCATACTGGTGCTGCTATTGGCACAGAGCACACAGTGGTCAGGTGCCGCGCGGCGCCGGCCTGCAGGATCTGTATTCAGGCCATCCATAGACACTTAGATTCACTTACAATAAAACTGAAATAACATTAATTAAGCATTAATCAGATTTTGCTACAAACACATGTGGGTGAGGGTGCCGCGCGGCATCCCACAATGGCGTCGCGCGACGCTGTTTCTCAGGATTCTCAATTAATACTATTGTTATTATTAGTAGTCGTAGGGAATCGCAAGTAGTGGTAATAGTACTGCTGGTAAGTAGTAGTAGTAGTAGTAGTAGTAGTAGTAGTAGTAGTAGTAGTAGTAGTAGTAGTAGCAGTAGTAGCACTGTAGTAATAGCCGTCGTACAGACATGGTTGTGCTGCCGCGCGGCGCTGGCACGCGTTGTCGCGCGGCGTCTGGGGTTTGGGACTGGTCCCAGAATCTCTAAGGCTGCTAGTATATTCTTACTGTAGGAATGAAGACTTGCAGGATTGGTTGGGTAGCACAGAAATGCTGAGGTGGCCCCAGCAAGGGTGCCGCGCGGCGTGTGGGACTTGGGGCCTGGATGCCGCGCGGCGTGTGGGGCTGGCAGCACCCGCGACCCCCCACCCTCGCCACCTCGCAAAGAAGATGCGCCGCTCCATCCGCAACATGATGACACGGCCAAGCGGAGCTGAATGGCCGGCAAGTGTGGCGAATGCACAAGGATTAGCAGCAGAAATGGTTTTGGCACCCACAGAGCAGACGCGCCTGGGTGCCGCGTGGTGGGCCTTGTTGCCGCGCGGCACCCAGGGCGCCGCACGCCGCGTGGGGCTAGGCCAGAATGAGAGTCAGAGTCAGAGGCCAGGACGGGGTGGGGGGCCTGGTCACCGCTGGGGCTGGGCCAGAGTCAGAGTCAGAGCCCAGGAAGGGGGGGTGCCGCGCGGCGGGGGCAGGTGCCGCGCGGCGTCTGTTACTACTTACTTACTATTAATTAATTACTACTACTGCTACTACCTTCTACTAGTATTCCTACTCCTACTACTGCTACTTACTACTACTGCTACAATGCTACTACTACTAATGACTAGTGCTACTTGGAATACTATTACACCACTAATCAATTAATTAGAAAAGTTTTGAACCAATAATACTCCTGCTACAACTACTACTACTACTACTGCTAATAATAATAATAATTCTAATATTTGTAGCCACCAATGGATTGACGCACGGCGTCGCGCGACTCCATTGTGGGATGCCGCACGATTATTTATATTTCTCTTTTGTTATAAGTGAATCTATGTGTCTATGGATGGCCAGAACAGAAGCGCAGCAAATCCCCCACGCCAGCGTCGCGCGGCACCTGACCACTGTGTGCTCTGTGAACCAATCTGGCTCTCACTGCATCAAAAATTGGCAAACCCTAAACGCCGCGCGGCACCCAGAGTTAGTGGTTGTGGTACGCGCGGCGCTGGCACGTGTTGTCGCGCGGCGTCTGGGGGTCTGGGACTGGCTCCAGAATGCGTATGGATGATTAAACACTATGAGTGTAGGGAAGCCTGCAGGATTGGCCTGGGTAGCACAGAGGTGCCGGGCTGGATAAGGTGGCCCAAGAAAGGGTGCCGCGCAGTGTGTGGGGCACTGGGCAGGAGCCCAGGAAGGTTGCCGCGCGGCACCCCTGGGTGCCGCGCGGCGTGTGGGACACTATCACTACTGATTAGTGCCACTACTACCGCTACTAGTACTTCTTCTTTCAATATTTTACTTTTAATAGCTATAATTATTAATTACTACGACCATACTAGTACCCTAGTAGGTTAAATTATTATTATTACTACTATTATTATTAATGAAACTTATTAAAAAATTATTACACTACTACTACTACTACTCCTACTACTACTACTACTACTACTACTACTACTATAACTACTACTACTACTACTACTACTACTACTACTACTACTACTACTACTACTACTACTACTACTACTACTACTACTACTACTACTACTACTACTACTACTACTACTACTACTAACTACTGCTACTACTACTACTACTACTACTACTACTATCATACTACTACTTACTATTAATTAATTACTGCTACTGCTACTACCTTCTATCTATTACTATTAGCACCGCTACTCCTACTACTACTACTACTACTACTACGTATTAACATTACTTACTAGTATTATTGCGACTATTTATAACGACTAGTAGTAGTAGTACTACTACTACTACTACTACCACTACTACTACTACTACTACTACTACTACTACTACTACTACTACTACTACTACTACTACTACTACTACTAACTACTAACTACTACTACTACTACTACTACTACTACTACTACTACTACTACTACTACTACTACTAGTACTTCGTGTACTACTACTACTACTACTACTACTACCACTACTACTACTGCTACTAATAATAATAATAACTACTACTACTACTACTACTACTACTACTTCTATTTCTACTTCTACTACTTCTAAACTGTTTCTATTACTACTACTACTACTACTACTACTACTACCATTACTATTATTATTAGTCCTGCTACTGTCAAATCAAAGCCCTATTCGTTCTGAGATATCAGACCATAGCCCCAACCATGATGATGTCCAGGGTCTAATAGTACAGCCAGAGCTATTAAATTAAGTGGCCCAGCCCAGCCAGGACAGATCCATGGTCTAGATAGTTCGTGTCGAGAACAGAGCATCCATGGCCCAAGCATGATGACGTCAATGGTCTCTACTGACTACAGAACAGAGCATGCTGTCCCAACATGATGACATCCAGGGTTGAAAATGTTCTGAGATACAACCATCCATGACTTCTAGGATCTGATTTCACTCTGAGAACTGAGAACAGAGCATCCAACGGTCTAATTCTGCTCTGAGAACAGAGCACATTGTGACATGTGGCCCAACCATTATGACGTCAGTGGAAAAATGCGTTCTGAGAAATCAGAACAGGGCCCAACCATGATGACGTCCGGGGTCTAATCCATTCTGACTCCGACAACATGGCCGCACCGTGAGCAACTTAAACCCACTCTGTGATTACCGTGACAGCCAGACAGTACCTATTATAACCTAGGAATCCAGAAACCAAAGACGCTGTGACCTAAATCCGTTGCTGCTCAGTTTGACTGTCAGTCAGGGTTGCTTTGGTAATCAGGGCTGAGTTTCCCTGTTTGAATTGAGTCATTGGGGCCACCAGGGTTGAATTCAAGTTGAGACCGTAGACTTCTATCGCCTGGGTAAATGCAGTGGCAGCTTAGGATTCGTAGAATCAGAAAGCACATCTATCACCGTGCCAGGCTTCGCCTCTACAGCCGAAGAGTCAAGGCCTGTGCAGAGCAGCTTTGCTTGCCACGCATGTCTGCAGTTGCAGGAGTTGTGCAAGTATTCAGAATTCATTCTGCAGAAGCCAGCGTCAAGCATTTCTACGGTTATTGACTAAAGACACAACTGCTGTGTCAGTCAGTCAGAGTATAATCAGTCAGTGCTTGCACACTGAAACTGTTGGTGAAATTAGCTGTCAGAGCCACCTCCGCTGCTATGGATGCCATTGTGGAAGCCCCCTGTTGTGAAATGGTCCTTGCGGTATCCTCAGAGTCAGACACGCCCCATGAGAAGTTCCGAAGTACACCTCACAGCCACGGACTTAGAGTCGATCCTCTGCGTTTCGCATCAACCTGGACCTTCATCATTGAAACTTTGCTGGACTTGACCAAGAAATGATCTGATCCGTAATTCTCTGTCTTGCTATCAGTGTGCGCATTGCTTCCTAGCAGTCCTGAGTAAGGACCCCTCGCTGCCACATGAGCCCATGCCTGACAATGAGAGTGTCAGCGTCCCATTGCTGAAACAACCACGACTGTTGAATGCGCTTGGGACTTTGCGTGCCGCACTTGCACTTATCAGTATACTGTATACCTTACATGAATGAATGCATTGAGAGCATGTGAAAATTTACCAGACATCCCGTGCCTGAGGCTGTTTCCGAACCACGGCAGTGGCCAACACCCGGTACCTGTCCGAGCGAGGGTCAGGCGAACTTCAGCATTGCACTTATTATTTAGATCTATTATCTATTTATTATTAATTAAGTACTCAACCTGGCAAGCCCCATCCTCTTCAGTCTCACAATCCCAGGATATGGCCACCCAGATTTATTGGAGCCGGGAATACAACAACGCACTGGCTGAGTTGGGTGAGCAAGCGCCAGAGAAGGGTAAATTTTTGTCACCTGAGTTTGGCGAGTGGGTGTCTGGCAACTTGACTCACATAGTGCTGTAGCAGCTTGGATTCTGGGCAGCAAGTCACAAAACGAGAGAGTCAGAGAGACAGGTAAACAAAAGAACAGGCCAAAGACGGACAAACGGACGGACAGAGAGAGAGAGAGAGAGAGCAAGGCATCCTGGACCCTGATTGGGTAGAGCAAAAAGAGAGTGAGAGAGAGAGAGTGAGAGTGAGTGAGTGAGGGAGTGGAAGGCCAGAAAAGACAACACCATAGCGCTTTGATTTAAGTGTGCAGTGTCTGTGCTGCAGGCATGCCCATTGGCTGGACCGATCCATCTGTTGCAGTGTCACCAGACAGTCTGTTACGTGTTTGCCCGTGGCTGGCGTCAAGGGTATCTTGGAGGCAGTATGTGGTTGCGTGAACAATCACTGAAAGAGTCAGTCATCAAGGATATGATGGATCAACAGCTTTGGGCAACAGTGTCAATGTTTAGTGGCGTTGGTGGCCTGGAGCTTGCCCTGCTTGGGCTCCAGCCTCAGGTCCGTTCCTCCAGAGTCAGACCTGGTTTTGACTTTGGCAATTTGGAAATTAATGAATACTGCAGTGTCAGGTTCACAGAGTCAGTGCTCTGGGTTGAGAGCAACGAGCACTGCCAGAGTGTCCTGCGCCGTCGAATGGAGGATGGTTGCCTAGTGCATGCTCCTATTCTGGATGATGCCAGCGTCATTGCAGACTTCTGCCAGACGAACAGGCTTCAGGCTGACGGTGTCACAGGTGGATTTCCATGCCAAGGGACAAGTTCAGCAGGGCAGCGTCAAGGGCTGAAGGATCACCGCACCAGTCTGGTGTCATACCTGTTCACCTGCTTCGACAGCGTCAATGCGCTGGAGCCTTGGTCAGTCAGTGTCAGCAACAGCGCACGTGATGACTATGTTGTGGGGTTGTACCAGTGTCATTGCAGGTGGTTCATGATACTTGAGAATGTGAAGGGCCTGTTGTCAAAGTCGATGTCGAGCGTCATGGACTATCTGCTTCGAGCCATTGGCATGCAAGCTAGCAGCCTGGAGAAGGTCATTGTCATGGCAATGATGACAACTAAGGAAGCAGAGTCACGCAATATGCAGGTCAGATGGGTGTCAGGGTCAGGCTTTTCAGTGGGTGCTCCTGTCAGCATCTCAGAGTCTCAAACATAATAAACTCTTTCTAGTTCTCTGAGCGTCACAACCAGGTGAGACGGCAGCGAGTCTTCATGGTCATGTGTCAGCGCAACTTTGCATGCCTCAAGGCTGGGCCGGCTTGGTCATGACATGACATGGCAAGTGTTTCCAAAATTTGAGACCCTGCTATGATTCTGAGGCTTTGGCGCCAGAGTCAGAGAAGTCCCTGGCAGAGCCAGAGAAACACTGGCCAAAAGCACCTTCCATACCAACGTGGATGGCTACCAGCCAGAGTCACGTAGATCAAGCACGCCTGCACAGCCTTGGCAACATCTGCATGCCAGGTGTAGCACATTTTGCTTTGCAGTGTATGCTATCTTCCATACCATGAGAGTCAGAGGGTTTTCCCAACTTGGCATCACCCCGTGTCATTGATGATTAGCTCCAGGAGACAGTCTCTGTGTCATCTGTGAACAAGTATGCCAAGGGAATGCTTCCTCATTATAGTGCAATAGATTTGGCGCTGCCAGGTTCAGAAAATGCGTGTTGCTGATGTCAGTGTCCTGGCGCCGTGCTGTGTTTGTGGAGAATCGATACAGTATATTGTCAAGTGTGTCGTGTTTGTCGCAGACAGTGTCGGCTCATCAGGAGGCGCAGGGGGTGCGCTATTCAGAGCCACTGTCTCGTCAGTGTCAGTGTCATGGCTAGCTGGCAAGATCTTCCGCAGAAAGACCTTATGAAACTTTGCAAGGAGGCTTTTGACGACATGAAACAGCGTCGGGAAGAGGAGGAGAAGAGTCTCACCTTGCAGTTGGAGGAGGACTGTGAGAAGAAGCGTCAGCAACAGCAGCAGAAGAGTCGGCCACGTGCCAAGACCGCGGCCAAAAGCAAGACCTCTGCTCCGGCGACATCAGAGTCAGAAATGGCTGTTGCTCCTTTTCCTGCCCCTGTTTGTGAAAACACAGAGTCACGAGGCAGAAAGAACCCGAGTACCAAGGGCCAGAGTCAGAAACTGGCTGCCAGCCAAAATTCAGAGCCTCGTCAGAAGAGAGCTAGGGTCAAGAAAGACAAGCCAGACAGCGAGCTTACCGGGGCTTTAGTCCCAGCTGCTCCAAAGCAGCCGCAGAGGGTCAAGGAAGAGCCTGGTAATTCTGTCGTCCTAGTGGAGACACCCAAACCTGAGAAGAAAAGAGGAAGGCATGCACCAGGGTCACGGCCAATGGCGTACAAGAAGCGGAACCACGCCTTGGTTTATTGCTGAATGTTTGCTTGTACGTCAGTGTTTGCTTAACTAGACAATCCCCTGTTCAGCTTGCAGCTCAGGAAAGAGTACAAGAGCGTCAAGGCGTATGAGAACATGAGAAACTTCCTGGACGTGCTGCAGCTGGTTTCATCATGTTGCATCATGAATTAGCATTAATTGGACAGTTTTCATGTCCATCATAGCTGACTGAGGATTTCCTCCGCAAGATTTTGCTGACCAAGAAGCACACAAAGCAAAGCGACAGCGTCAGCATTGGGGCTAAGTCAGCACCGTTTTGAAACGGTGCTGCTGTTATTCATTTATGTCTGACTTGACACAGCCGCCAATAGAGCGTCAACTGCTCAGCATGGGGTTGCGTGGTGAAAAACAGGCTTTTCAGCTTCACGATTGAATGTTGCATTGGCTGTTGCTCCTTCCATTACTAATAAATTATACCATTTGCTCACCTGCCAGGATTCCTGCATCATCCAAAGGCAGAGAACAAGCTGCGCCCTCAGTTTGTGTTGAGAGATTGCACAGGGGACAGGGCCAAGGGGGTGGGGTGGTGGGGTGGGGTGGTGGCAGGGTGGGGGGTGTGGGGATGGGTGGTGCACCAGGGGCTGGGGGGTTGGGAGGGGAGCGTGGGGGCCAGAAGGGGGTTCGTGGGGGGTTCGTAGGGGGGTTCGTGGGGGGTTCGTGGGGTTCGTGGGGGTTCGCGGCGTTGGCGGTGTGGGGGCTTCGTAGGGGTTCGCGGGGGTTCGCGGCCCGAGGTTTGGGGGCAGAATTCTGGGGGACAGGTCCGGCCTTCCTCTTTCAAAAGGAGAGCCAGGGTTCGCAGAAGGTTCGTGGGGTTCGCGGCGGGGTTCGCGGAACCCCTCCTGTACTCCTCCCTGCTCCCAGTTTTGGGCCCCCTTCGTGGCCCTTCGTGGCCCTTCCTTCGTGGCCCTCTCCCTCTCCACCCCCCCACCCCCGCACCCCCCACACCCACACCTTTGCACTCCGTCCCCCACCCCCCCCTCCCCCCCTCCCCCCACACACCCCCCATCCCCATGTTTGCTGACCAGCTGCGTGAGTGTCAACAACTTGTGATGCAGTGGCCATGATTGAAGTGTTTTCCAGGAAGTGCCGGTGTCAGTCACATCGAAGTCACCAGTGTCAGGTAGGTCTCTGCAGAGTCAGATATTGAATGGTCATTGACGGATTAAGGTGCAGCAGAGTCAGCATCTGAAGAACAAGAACCAGCGTGTGCAGCCCAGCTTTCGTTCAGCAGGGGATGGAGCTAGTTCCTTCCGAACAAAGGTTTAGGGTCCAGGTATACGTTTAGGCAGACTTTGTCCTGGTCACATGTTTCAGCCCATTTGGCTTCTGCTGCAGGTCCTGGCAACAACAGCATACGTGGCGCCAGGGTCAGGTGCCACTGCATCAGGGCACTTATTATTTGTGTTTGTTGGGAGCAAGGGCAAGTGTCAGGCGTCGTAGCTCATGAATACAGAACGGCGTGTGTCAGTTCAGGATTCATTTCTGCAGATCTCTATGTGTCAGTTGATTGTCTGCGGCAGGGAGGGATTAGAATAATTATGCACTTGTTTGGAAGTTGGGTATGATTTGATTTCAGTCGCCACAGCTTGCAGTGTGGGATTCATATTATGCAGGCAAGAGGCAAGAGTGTCAATCCTGCGATCTAAGATAGGTCAGTGCGTGCCTGTTGGGTACATGGTTTTGCTCAGCTTTTGGCTTGTCAAGCATCAAAGAGTCGCCAATGCCATTGGTTGCAGACCGAATTAATTATTCGCCCTGAAGAAAAGACACTTTTCGGCTTTTCAGTGTCAGTGTGTGGGAATTCCTGTACTTACTTGCAAGGGGTAGGATCACATCGCAGAGTCTAGGTTTTGACCTCTGCGCGTTTTAGCGTCAAGATGGAAAGGCCTCCAGATCCGCGCTTTTCACGTGACTTGTGCGAAAGTCTGAAGCACAATGATGACCACTTGCAGTTTACCAGTGGCCATGGCAGAGCCAGGCTGGAGAATGTGTTGACTGGGGAGTGTCACTGGCTTCAGGCGGCAGACAGCAGCTTCCACATCAGTGCTTCTGGGTGGGGCTATATTGTCAGCACCAACCAAGAGGGTCAGAGGGTCACCCAGTGGGCCAGCGAATTGTTGTCTTGGTCTGTGTGGAGAGTCAAGGATAGTGGGCGACTTTTTGCTTACAGGAAGGCAGCGGATGGTGTGCAGACAAGATGGATCAGTAGCTTTGCCGAAGACCGCAACATGTGTTATCCACCAGAGGGTCACGAGGTCCCACAGCTTGAAATACATGATAAGCATTGAGTTGAGCTAGATTGTTTATATTGGTCAGCGTTTTTTATTCGAAAAGAAAGCAAAGGATTGCTAAGCTAATCTCCCTTTACCAGGTGCTACGCAGCATCTTTGAGGGGAAGAAGCTCTTCCTCGTGAAGTACAATGTTCCTCTTCAGGGCCAGCGGTATTTCTGGAATTTGCATAGCCTCCACCCATCAAAGTCACATCAGGATGTCCTGAAGACTGCAAAACGGTCATGGCTGCAGATGTGTCAACACATATTCACAGATGTCAGCAAGTCTTTCTTGTGGCCTCAGCGATCCAAAGAGGGTCAAGCAGATGTTCAGCACAGCATGCACGAGGTCTGTGGCAATACGAGCGTCATGCTTCTCATCGCTCTGACATTAGCCACATCTGGCAAGAAGAACAGAGTCACAGGTCAGCAGTGGCTGCAGAGGATTGTGGACCAGTTTGCGTCAAATGGCATGTTGAGAGTCAAGCTGCCAACTGAAGGTGAACCCATCGTGGACGTGAGACTGCGCAATGGACAAGTGTCACTGGCAGAGGTTGCAGCGTCACTCAGTGGGCGCAAGTCCAACACGAGAGGGCTGCGACTGAGAAGTGAGCAAAGTGTCACGACGTTCCTTGCAGCCATCCGGTTGAAGTCAGAGTGGGCCTGGCTTCTGAAGAGTCTGTTGCTACAGCTGGCACTGCTGGTGGAACGGAATCTGGAAAGTGTCACCTTTGGTGAAGCTGAGGTGTCGATGGCTTATGGCTTTCACAGGGATCCCGTGCAGAGAGTCCTGAATGTTCGAATTGCCCAGCAGAAGGCGTGGCGCAGCAAGCGTAAGAAGCGAGACCAGAAGGCCAAACAGGCAGAGCGTCAGCCTGGCTTGAGCAAAGCAGCACGTGCAAAGGCGCGAGCTCGTGTAGCGTCAGTGCGTGAGATGGTCACCAGGAGAGACAAGCAGCGGGAACGGAGTCTTTACTTCCAGGAGTGTCAAGATCAGTTCCGCAATGCAAGGCAACTTTCTGTATCTTTCGATGCAAGCAGGGTCGGTGGCCGCAAGCTGACCAGCTTTGCCGTGGTGAACTTGCAGTCTGGATTGTCAGCATGGGCACCTTCCCAGGCCACGGCTTCAGAGTCAGAGAGTAAGGGGGTGCATCAAGTCCATTGTAACAGGGGATTGCACTTGCTAGCAGTCTTATCTTAGTCTTCCCTCCACACAATTCAATAATTCAGAAGGCAGTCAGACTTTGGACTTGCACGATTGCACAATTTTAGTAGGGATCATTGGTTGGGTATGGTATGCTTCACTGCCTAGCGTACAGTCAGAGGGTCGCTGGGGGAGCAGGAGGAAGAGGGTTGAGGAGGACTGAGGAGGACAGGAAGAGAGGGAGAGGGACAGGGAGAGCGAGAGGGAGGAGCGCAGAAACGGACTTGGCAACAGAGCCCCGGGAGAGAGAGAGAGAGACAGACAGACAGACAGAGACAGAGACAGAGCCATGGTGATGCCATCCCAAAATCAAATGCTACATCTGTAAGTCTTAGTCGTAAACCATAGCAAACAGAGCCAGGCAGTAGAAATGAAATTTCGACAGCAGAGACGCATAAATAAAGAACAAAGGAACAACAGTTTATTTATTATTATGCTTGACCTAAGCTGAAGTTTGAACAGGGGGGAACATGCAGCAAATGAACCGCCTTTCTGCAGGTGCACCAGGACTCAGCACACCGAGTGCCAGGAACAGAGCCAGCTCCCAATGAAGCAGCACTCCTGGACAAGGAGGTTGCTGACTTGCTCTGCAACCTGGATGGATTTCTTGCAGCAAGCCCTGTTATTTGATTAATTTTAGTGATCTGACATTTAAATTTATTAAAATCTGAGCACAATGCCTCAATGCATGCAACACCTGCTTACTGCAACCTTGGCATACCAATCGTCACTCCAATAGCGTCAGAAGCAGCAATCGACATATATAGTTTGCATAATTTGGGTCTTCAGATACTTGGTAATTATTGCAGCAAGCAAGCGTCATGTCAGCAGCAAGGCACAGA
>CAJNDT010000514.1:92500-102073 GCA_905221615.1 Symbiodinium sp. CCMP2592 | reverse complement strand
CATTGATGATTAGCTCCAGGAGACAGTCTCTGTGTCATCTGTGAACAAGTATGCCAAGGGAATGCTTCCTCATTATAGTGCAATAGATTTGGCGCTGCCAGGTTCAGAAAATGCGTGTTGCTGATGTCAGTGTCCTGGCGCCGTGCTGTGTTTGTGGAGAATCGATACAGTATATTGTCAAGTGTGTCGTGTTTGTCGCAGACAGTGTCGGCTCATCAGGAGGCGCAGGGGGTGCGCTATTCAGAGCCACTGTCTCGTCAGTGTCAGTGTCATGGCTAGCTGGCAAGATCTTCCGCAGAAAGACCTTATGAAACTTTGCAAGGAGGCTTTTGACGACATGAAACAGCGTCGGGAAGAGGAGGAGAAGAGTCTCACCTTGCAGTTGGAGGAGGACTGTGAGAAGAAGCGTCAGCAACAGCAGCAGAAGAGTCGGCCACGTGCCAAGACCGCGGCCAAAAGCAAGACCTCTGCTCCGGCGACATCAGAGTCAGAAATGGCTGTTGCTCCTTTTCCTGCCCCTGTTTGTGAAAACACAGAGTCACGAGGCAGAAAGAACCCGAGTACCAAGGGCCAGAGTCAGAAACTGGCTGCCAGCCAAAATTCAGAGCCTCGTCAGAAGAGAGCTAGGGTCAAGAAAGACAAGCCAGACAGCGAGCTTACCGGGGCTTTAGTCCCAGCTGCTCCAAAGCAGCCGCAGAGGGTCAAGGAAGAGCCTGGTAATTCTGTCGTCCTAGTGGAGACACCCAAACCTGAGAAGAAAAGAGGAAGGCATGCACCAGGGTCACGGCCAATGGCGTACAAGAAGCGGAACCACGCCTTGGTTTATTGCTGAATGTTTGCTTGTACGTCAGTGTTTGCTTAACTAGACAATCCCCTGTTCAGCTTGCAGCTCAGGAAAGAGTACAAGAGCGTCAAGGCGTATGAGAACATGAGAAACTTCCTGGACGTGCTGCAGCTGGTTTCATCATGTTGCATCATGAATTAGCATTAATTGGACAGTTTTCATGTCCATCATAGCTGACTGAGGATTTCCTCCGCAAGATTTTGCTGACCAAGAAGCACACAAAGCAAAGCGACAGCGTCAGCATTGGGGCTAAGTCAGCACCGTTTTGAAACGGTGCTGCTGTTATTCATTTATGTCTGACTTGACACAGCCGCCAATAGAGCGTCAACTGCTCAGCATGGGGTTGCGTGGTGAAAAACAGGCTTTTCAGCTTCACGATTGAATGTTGCATTGGCTGTTGCTCCTTCCATTACTAATAAATTATACCATTTGCTCACCTGCCAGGATTCCTGCATCATCCAAAGGCAGAGAACAAGCTGCGCCCTCAGTTTGTGTTGAGAGATTGCACAGGGGACAGGGCCAAGGGGGTGGGGTGGTGGGGTGGGGTGGTGGCAGGGTGGGGGGTGTGGGGATGGGTGCACCAGGGGCTGGGGGGTTGGGAGGGGAGCGTGGGGGGTTCGTAGGGGGGTTCGTGGGGGGTTCGTGGGGTTCGTGGGGGTTCGCGGCGTTGGCGGTGTGGGGGCTTCGTAGGGGTTCGCGGGGGTTCGCGGCCCGAGGTTTGGGGGCAGAATTCTGGGGGACAGGTCCGGCCTTCCTCTTTCAAAAGGAGAGCCAGGGTTCGCAGAAGGTTCGTGGGGTTCGCGGCGGGGTTCGCGGAACCCCTCCTGTACTCCTCCCTGCTCCCAGTTTTGGGCCCCCTTCGTGGCCCTTCGTGGCCCTTCCTTCGTGGCCCTCTCCCTCTCCACCCCCCCACCCCCGCACCCCCCACACCCACACCTTTGCACTCCGTCCCCCACCCCCCCCTCCCCCCCTCCCCCCACACACCCCCCATCCCCATGTTTGCTGACCAGCTGCGTGAGTGTCAACAACTTGTGATGCAGGCCATGATTGAAGTGTTTTCCAGGAAGTGCCGGTGTCAGTCACATCGAAGTCACCAGTGTCAGGTAGGTCTCTGCAGAGTCAGATATTGAATGGTCATTGACGGATTAAGGTGCAGCAGAGTCAGCATCTGAAGAACAAGAACCAGCGTGTGCAGCCCAGCTTTCGTTCAGCAGGGGATGGAGCTAGTTCCTTCCGAACAAAGGTTTAGGGTCCAGGTATACGTTTAGGCAGACTTTGTCCTGGTCACATGTTTCAGCCCATTTGGCTTCTGCTGCAGGTCCTGGCAACAACAGCATACGTGGCGCCAGGGTCAGGTGCCACTGCATCAGGGCACTTATTATTTGTGTTTGTTGGGAGCAAGGGCAAGTGTCAGGCGTCGTAGCTCATGAATACAGAACGGCGTGTGTCAGTTCAGGATTCATTTCTGCAGATCTCTATGTGTCAGTTGATTGTCTGCGGCAGGGAGGGATTAGAATAATTATGCACTTGTTTGGAAGTTGGGTATGATTTGATTTCAGTCGCCACAGCTTGCAGTGTGGGATTCATATTATGCAGGCAAGAGGCAAGAGTGTCAATCCTGCGATCTAAGATAGGTCAGTGCGTGCCTGTTGGGTACATGGTTTTGCTCAGCTTTTGGCTTGTCAAGCATCAAAGAGTCGCCAATGCCATTGGTTGCAGACCGAATTAATTATTCGCCCTGAAGAAAAGACACTTTTCGGCTTTTCAGTGTCAGTGTGTGGGAATTCCTGTACTTACTTGCAAGGGGTAGGATCACATCGCAGAGTCTAGGTTTTGACCTCTGCGCGTTTTAGCGTCAAGATGGAAAGGCCTCCAGATCCGCGCTTTTCACGTGACTTGTGCGAAAGTCTGAAGCACAATGATGACCACTTGCAGTTTACCAGTGGCCATGGCAGAGCCAGGCTGGAGAATGTGTTGACTGGGGAGTGTCACTGGCTTCAGGCGGCAGACAGCAGCTTCCACATCAGTGCTTCTGGGTGGGGCTATATTGTCAGCACCAACCAAGAGGGTCAGAGGGTCACCCAGTGGGCCAGCGAATTGTTGTCTTGGTCTGTGTGGAGAGTCAAGGATAGTGGGCGACTTTTTGCTTACAGGAAGGCAGCGGATGGTGTGCAGACAAGATGGATCAGTAGCTTTGCCGAAGACCGCAACATGTGTTATCCACCAGAGGGTCACGAGGTCCCACAGCTTGAAATACATGATAAGCATTGAGTTGAGCTAGATTGTTTATATTGGTCAGCGTTTTTTATTCGAAAAGAAAGCAAAGGATTGCTAAGCTAATCTCCCTTTACCAGGTGCTACGCAGCATCTTTGAGGGGAAGAAGCTCTTCCTCGTGAAGTACAATGTTCCTCTTCAGGGCCAGCGGTATTTCTGGAATTTGCATAGCCTCCACCCATCAAAGTCACATCAGGATGTCCTGAAGACTGCAAAACGGTCATGGCTGCAGATGTGTCAACACATATTCACAGATGTCAGCAAGTCTTTCTTGTGGCCTCAGCGATCCAAAGAGGGTCAAGCAGATGTTCAGCACAGCATGCACGAGGTCTGTGGCAATACGAGCGTCATGCTTCTCATCGCTCTGACATTAGCCACATCTGGCAAGAAGAACAGAGTCACAGGTCAGCAGTGGCTGCAGAGGATTGTGGACCAGTTTGCGTCAAATGGCATGTTGAGAGTCAAGCTGCCAACTGAAGGTGAACCCATCGTGGACGTGAGACTGCGCAATGGACAAGTGTCACTGGCAGAGGTTGCAGCGTCACTCAGTGGGCGCAAGTCCAACACGAGAGGGCTGCGACTGAGAAGTGAGCAAAGTGTCACGACGTTCCTTGCAGCCATCCGGTTGAAGTCAGAGTGGGCCTGGCTTCTGAAGAGTCTGTTGCTACAGCTGGCACTGCTGGTGGAACGGAATCTGGAAAGTGTCACCTTTGGTGAAGCTGAGGTGTCGATGGCTTATGGCTTTCACAGGGATCCCGTGCAGAGAGTCCTGAATGTTCGAATTGCCCAGCAGAAGGCGTGGCGCAGCAAGCGTAAGAAGCGAGACCAGAAGGCCAAACAGGCAGAGCGTCAGCCTGGCTTGAGCAAAGCAGCACGTGCAAAGGCGCGAGCTCGTGTAGCGTCAGTGCGTGAGATGGTCACCAGGAGAGACAAGCAGCGGGAACGGAGTCTTTACTTCCAGGAGTGTCAAGATCAGTTCCGCAATGCAAGGCAACTTTCTGTATCTTTCGATGCAAGCAGGGTCGGTGGCCGCAAGCTGACCAGCTTTGCCGTGGTGAACTTGCAGTCTGGATTGTCAGCATGGGCACCTTCCCAGGCCACGGCTTCAGAGTCAGAGAGTAAGGGGGTGCATCAAGTCCATTGTAACAGGGGATTGCACTTGCTAGCAGTCTTATCTTAGTCTTCCCTCCACACAATTCAATAATTCAGAAGGCAGTCAGACTTTGGACTTGCACGATTGCACAATTTTAGTAGGGATCATTGGTTGGGTATGGTATGCTTCACTGCCTAGCGTACAGTCAGAGGGTCGCTGGGGGAGCAGGAGGAAGAGGGTTGAGGAGGACTGAGGAGGACAGGAAGAGAGGGAGAGGGACAGGGAGAGCGAGAGGGAGGAGCGCAGAAACGGACTTGGCAACAGAGCCCCGGGAGAGAGAGAGAGAGACAGACAGACAGACAGAGACAGAGACAGAGCCATGGTGATGCCATCCCAAAATCAAATGCTACATCTGTAAGTCTTAGTCGTAAACCATAGCAAACAGAGCCAGGCAGTAGAAATGAAATTTCGACAGCAGAGACGCATAAATAAAGAACAAAGGAACAACAGTTTATTTATTATTATGCTTGACCTAAGCTGAAGTTTGAACAGGGGGGAACATGCAGCAAATGAACCGCCTTTCTGCAGGTGCACCAGGACTCAGCACACCGAGTGCCAGGAACAGAGCCAGCTCCCAATGAAGCAGCACTCCTGGACAAGGAGGTTGCTGACTTGCTCTGCAACCTGGATGGATTTCTTGCAGCAAGCCCTGTTATTTGATTAATTTTAGTGATCTGACATTTAAATTTATTAAAATCTGAGCACAATGCCTCAATGCATGCAACACCTGCTTACTGCAACCTTGGCATACCAATCGTCACTCCAATAGCGTCAGAAGCAGCAATCGACATATATAGTTTGCATAATTTGGGTCTTCAGATACTTGGTAATTATTGCAGCAAGCAAGCGTCATGTCAGCAGCAAGGCACAGAGGCGCAGCGTCACACTGAAGACAACGAAAAGGAGGTCCTCAAGCGAACGGTTTTAAAGCCTGAGAGGGTCAGCACCTATGACCTGATGCTATCACTTGACCACGTGATCCGTTTGGTGCACAACCCAAAGGGTCTGGTTGGGTTTCAGTATGATGAGGAGGACGCAGAGTCAGCACCCAGGCCAGATTTCATCACAGCTAAAACCCTGGTGCTAGCGTCAGACAACGGCAGTGACGCCAATGCAATGAAGTGGTTTTTGAGTCACCATCTGAAGCTGCGGGTTCTCAATCTTTACGACCCACGCCACAAGTGTCAAAGGATTCTTGTCAACTCCATGAACCACTGTGGTTACCAGTCAGCGTCAGGCTACGCAAGAATTCTGATATCGTGGACCAGAGGGCCATGGGATAACAGAAAGTGGTTCCGTGTGGTTGCTGAAGAGTCAGCAGAGTTTCTCAAGATGGTCGGTCCTGCCCACGAGCACAGCGCCGGTGTCAGTGTCATTAAGTACATGCTGCCCAGAATCGCTGCTGAAAGAGGTTTGGTGGAGCACGAGGTCAGTGTCAAGGACGCTGTGACCTGGCTCAAGGAGGCCAAGTTTTACAAAGAGCAAGCAGCGTCAGGGGAACCAAGTCGATGGGACGAGTTCCACGCTACCTGGCGTTGCTTGCGTCATGAGATTGGGCTCTTGACCGTGGTGCTAGTGTCATATGGGCTCAAAAATGGTTTGATCCAGATGAATGGTGCCCATCCCGCAGTGTCAGAATCACTCGTGAAGGCCGCTGAACAAGCAGGTGTCAGCGAGAACCTCAAGGCGGGGCAGAAGGAGCGCAGAGTCATTTACTCGAAGTTCAAGAACAAGCTCCAAGCAGTGTTATACCTCCTGCTGGACAACGACCTCTTAGCGTCAATCAACTCTTGGTTTACAGTGTCAAACCCAGTGTCACTGTACTTGAATGACATGAGGAGAGACGTTCGTGGCAGGCAAGGGTCATGGGAGTTCTGGCAGCGACAAGCTGAGGGTCAATGGCGTGGCACCTTGAACAAGATAGTGTCAGCTGCTTTGGACCAGCAGAGTCATGCGCTCATAGGCATCGCCGACACCAATGAGATTCAAGGGTCAATGTATTTTTATACATTGACAACAGACAGCGCCAGTGTCCAGTTCCAAGACTGGTTGTTTCAAAGGCTGGTGAGCTATGCATTGAGTGTCATGAGGTACATGTGCATCTATGAGTGCCAAAGCTAGCAATAGAAGCGTTTTGTAGATAGTGTCATTTATTATAAACAAATGTGTTGGAAGTGTCAGATTCGATATTGCCCTTGGCAGGATGTCAAACGAAGTTTTCCCTCTACGGCTTGCTGCGGCGTGTGCAGGGTCACAGCAGGCGGCAAAAGTTCGGGCTGAACTGAAGAAGTTCTTGGATGCAGACAAACTCGCGCAAAGTGTCAACACACCATGGTGCAAAACAGTGACAAAGAGAAATGCTGCGCGTCACATCCTCGTGCAGGACATTGCCAGGCTGGAAGTGTCAGACGACGTGATGGTCACTATGATGCGCGAGCTGTTTAGTGGCTTGGTCTTCACGTTCAATGAAGAAGGCTTCTCGACCCTGCGTCAGAGTGAACTTCGGTCAGCAGTTCTGGATTGAGTTACTTATTATTATTATATGAATAAACAGTAAACCTCGTAAACCCAATAAACCCTAAATCCTAAAGTTTGGGCTTTAACCCTACAACCCTTGTCCCAAACACGTGGTGATCGCTATTTCATTTCAGCAGTCATTTAAATTTAGCAGGTATGTGTTCTTATTAATGAATTTAAGCAAGCACTGTTGGGTTCCAAGATTAAAGGGTCAGTTCGAAATAAAACAAACAGTGAGTAATTTGATCCTTGATCAGCTTCTTGTCTAAACCCAGAGTCAAGGAAAGCCATGAGAACAAAGCCCACGAGTACTGTGTCAGCGATTCCTGGTCGCAGCTGTGCAATGCTAGCATCTTGCAGAGGTTTGGGTACACAGAGATTTCGCCAGATGCTGCAAGAGCCAGTGTCAACCCACTGCCTGCCAGCATACATCACACGAAGCGTCTCCAAGCGTCATCACCGCAGATGAAGGACGTCATGAAGAGTCAGACGTGGCCTTCCGTGTCCCCGCTCTACGCAGCGTCACTTGTGCCTGAGCAGATGCTTCTGGTTGAGGGCAGCGTCAAGGGCCCAGAGTCACTCAAGAAGTTGATGAACAGTTGGCGAACTGCGTTCTTAGTGTCAGGCCTGGTGATCAAGCAGAAGGGTGATGCGTCAATCTACTTGTCACTGGGACCCTGGCCAAACAACAGTGCCACTTGCGTTATCCCTTTGGAACGCGTCGAGCTTGAGGGTCACAAACTGTATTTTTACAGGCTGCCAAGCAGAATCCAGTGTCAGTTCAAATGTGTTTCTTCTTTTGCTGACTGGAGTGTCTTGGATACAGTCCTGGCAAGCCCATTGCGGGTGGCACTGATGATGGGGCAGAAGTCAAAAGTCAAGAGTCACGCAGACCTGCGAGTGCCAGATCTTCCTGGTTTTTTCTGGGAGAAGAGCAAGACTACAGTGCCATTGCTCCAGTACTCTGCCAGGGAGGGCTTCCACACAGTGTCAGTCAGCTTGATGAAGCGCTTGCTGAAGGAGCCTGGTGTTGGATGAGTCCAGCCAAGGGTCAGGGTGTGATTGGGGTGAAGGTCCAGTGATGTAGTGTCTTGCGTTCCTGCCACAGTTGTGCAGTAGGAGTTTGGGCATTTGGGGATTGAAACTAATAAGTACATAGCAAGTCAGAGGCTGCTGCTAGCAATCCATGATTTCAGTTCCGTCAGTGCCATTACATTACAATCTCTTAAGCCCATTGCCTATCTTACACAAGAGCGGTCGAAATAAAATCATCCTTTGATAACTGAAACAGTCAGTTAGCAATACGGCCAGGACGAGTTCGGTATCATGCTTCCGAACGAAGACGACCTGGGAACAGTTTTGCACACTGCAGTGTCAGCTGCCCTGGGCAAAAAGGCAACTGAAGAGGAAGTGTTGGAGTCCATGGAGCGGTCTTTGGAGTGGCGCGCTGGAGACACAGCAGCTGAAGACTACATGGCCCTGTGTCAGAGTGGTGCGCTGGATGAAATGGTAGGGACAGATCGCGATGACGAGATCGATGAGGATGCTGCGGAACAACAAGAGAGAGTCCATGCAAGGGTCAAAGTGGCGAAGTCCATCACTTCAAAGGTCCGAAAAATTCGCAAGAAGACACATGGCAAAGCGTCTGAGTCAACCTCTGGCAGAAGAAAGCCCATCTCATTCGAATCCTCAGAGTCATGGACAGCTGAAAGGGTCACAAAGTACCTGCCGCATCCCAAGTTTGGTTACAGAGCCATGAAAGACTACTTCAACAAATGCTTCAGAGTCATAGCATCGCGTCAGCGCTGGAGTGCCAGCAAAAGCTGGGGGGCTACAGGTCGGGACAGTGTCGCTGTGAAGATTCTCCTTGAAAGGACCTGGGAGCGTCATTGCTCCCTTCACCCTGAAGAGACCTGCTCCTGGTCCTTTGGAGACGTGTGCGTTGAGTGAGTGTCAATATTGGATCATGAGCTGTTTATTTAATTAATATATTTATATAGTGTCACTATGCAAGAGTAAGAGTGTTTCTATCTTCAGCGCGCACAAACCTCCAGGGTCCAAGAAGGGATGACGCAGAATCCAATCAACGACTCTGCTCAGTGCCCAGTTTGCAGGTAAAAATGGCAGGTTTTGCTAGCTGCTGGACACAGAACATGTCAATGTCAAGTACAAGAGTCAAATCAAGCATTCAATTGAATAGAATGTCTGATGTTTATTTAATTTAAGATTTACTTCTATATACTTGTAAGTTCTGAGCCTTCCATGTGGCATTCAATCACAATCAGAAATCATTGTGGCAATCCTGCTACGTGCGTTGTGACATTGTGTCAATACGTAATTATTGAGTGGTTCCAATGGTTTTAGTTTGGCAGCCCCCACAGAAATGCAGCAAGTCCCAGAGTCGATCATCTGTCTAGACTCTTAACTTAAGTTAAAATGAAGGAGACCATGGACAACACAAGACTAGATGCTAGGTCGTGGCAGTCTTAGTTTAGTTTTCGTCAGTTGTTATTCGTCATTTAGGGTCACCGAAAACACGACCCAAATTTTCATAGCAGCCAAAAGAAACTGACCCAGGTTGCAAAGCAGTGAACTCTGAAGCCATAGCGTCAAATTCATCCCCAACGCCTGAGGACAAAGTGATAACCTTTCAGGTTTTCTGGTGTTCCTGAAAGGTTTTGTTTCAGTCGGCCATTGCTGTGCCAGGCAGATGTGGTCGTCCCAGCCGATGCTCTGCGTCAACGAGGACTTGCTCTGCCATGTTTGATGGAAGTGTGGGGTTGC